>VSMD01125091.1:0-108333 GCA_008750895.1 Mirza zaza
TTGAGACAGAGTCTCACTTTATTGCCCAGGCTAGAGTGAGTGCCATGGCGTCAGCCTAGCTCACAGCAACCTCAAACTCCTGGGCTCAAGCAATCCTGCTGCCTCAGCCTCCCAAGCAACTGGGACTACAGGCATGCACCACCATGCCCGGCTAATTTTTTTTCTATATATATTAGTTGGCCAATTAATTTCTTTCCATTTATAGTAGAGATGGGGTCTCGTTCTTGCTCAGGCTGGTCTCGAACTCCTGAGCTCAAACGATCCGCCCACCTCGGCCTCCCAGAGAGCTAGGATTACAGGCGTGAGCCACCGCGCCTGGCCTACATGTTGATTTTATGTTTATTTCTTATAACTAACATTACTATATATGCCTGTTTACTAAGGATATTTTGAGTCAAGTTGTGATTATAATGGAGTGGAAAATAATTACATGGGACAGCTGCTTTTTGTAACAAATAATTTATAGACATAGCAGAAAAAGAGAAATGATGAAAAAAGTAGTCCTTTGATTCATTATTACAAATAAAGGAAAAACTGTTAAGAAATGAAAATAAAAAAATTAATTATTAAAAATAAAATCCACCCTGGCCACATGATAGGTAGACTGAAGCCTGGGGGAGGCAAAATAAATTATAGTATACTTCATAAATATTAGAGCTGCACATTTTTTCATTTCTCTATATGTTTATAACTCAATAGTAAGAGTTTTTCATGTTTTGACAAAAAATTTAAAGATCACAGAATAATCATAATTTTTCCTGCTGATTATTATAATCGCTTTCCATGGTTTCAGCTTACAGGGTCAATTTTTACAGTCTCAATTACCACGCAAATCAAGGACTGCCTGTTCAGTGTCAGCAAATCTCATCTGAAGCATCTCTTGAAGTGGAAAATTAAGGATAATGTGATTACCTACCTGTAATTCCTCTGCTGTGGAAACATCTAGTCCAGTTAGATCTTGTATTCTCATATTAATTCGAGACACCACAGGGTTTTCATAGCCAGAGAGCCAGGCACTAAGAAGATAATATTAGTTTTACTGATATTGTTTCATTACATTAAGACTAATAGCTGTTACTTAAAAAGCCATAATATATAGGGCAATAAACCTTTATCTAAAGGCATTTAGTTGATTTTCTTGTTTGATATGATCTTTACTAACTGATATTGTAGTTTTTCAAAGTTGTCACATTCTATAGTTAGACAGTGGAATGGAAAAAAAACTAATTTCCTTTATTATAGAGTTTCTATGAAAAACAGTTGGATTAATTATAAGGAGGCTATTTAACATACTGACTGCCACATTAGAAAAAAATTATTTTCCCAGGGCCACAGTGTTTTATTAAAACAAAATGATCCTTTCTAATTTGTTATTTGTAATTGTTTTCTGTGAGTTATATACAATAGAATCCATGTTTTTAGAATTAAATTGTCAATATTAATTGTAACAATAAGAACATGAACAAGTAAAGATTTTTACTAACCAACTGCAGGGTTTTGCTTCATGTAGCCCCAGGGTCAAAACTAGCCTGAGTTAAATACAACTCCATCGCAGTCAATGTGTTAAAACCATCTACATTGAGAATTCCTGAAAATTCTAGAAAAATACATACCAAACTGAAAACAACTGTTCCTTCCAGGTAAGGTATAGGAACTGACTACAGTGTTGGTCATATAGGGTCTTTAGCTTGAACTACATAATGCTAATACTTTATAAGAAAACACTTCGTTTATTACTTGTTTACATGAAAGGTTTTAAAAGGTACCCAAACATACCCACTAAGATGGCTATAATAAAAAAGATGGGGCCAGGTGCAGTGGCTCACACCTGTAATCCTACCACTCTGGGAAGCTGAGGGAGGAGGACTGCTCGAGGGCAGGAGTTCGAGACTAGCCTGAGCAAAAGTGAGACCCCCATCTCTACAAAAAATAGAAAAATTAGCCAGGCACGGTGGTGTGCACCTCTGTATTCCCAGCTACCCAGGAGGTTGAGGCAGGATGATCTGATCTCTTGAGCCCAGCAGTTTGATCTTGCAGTGAGCTATGACGACACCACTGCATGTTAGCCATGGTGACAGAGCGAGACTGTCTCCAGGAAAACCAAAAACAACAACAAAAAGGAGGACAATAACAAGTATTAGTGAGGATGCAAAGAAACTGGAGCCCTTATATGTTGCTGGTGGGAATATAAAATGGTGCAGCCACTTTGGAAAACAGTTTGGCAGTTCCTCAAAATGTTAAACATAGTTACCAAATGACCTACCAATTCTAATTCTAGGTATATATCCAAGAGAAATAAAATCTATGTCCACAGAAAAACTTGTATAGAAATGTTCATAGTAGCAATCTTCATAACGGCCAAAAAGTGGAAACAACTCAAATGTCCATCAATTAATGAATAGATATATAAAACATGATATATCTATAAAATGGAATAATATTGTGACATAAAAGAATGAGTACAAATACATGCTACAACGTGGATGGAACCTTAAGAACATTGTATTAAGTGAAAGAAGCCAGATATAACACAAAGGACCACATGTTACAAGTTTCTAGTTATATGAAATGTACAGGATAGGCAAATCAACAGATATAGAAAGTAGAGTAGTGGTTGCCAGGGGATGGGGTTAGGGGAAATGGGAATGACTCCCAATGGGTACAAGATTTCTTTTTGGGGTAACTAAAATGTTCTGGAACTAGGTATTGGTGATAGTTACACAACAAAAGATTTTTTAAAAAAAACTGAAATGTATACTTTAAAAGGATGAATTTTATGGTATGGGAACTATACTCGATTTTAAAAGGCACCCCCAAATTCAACTATATCCCCTTTTTCACATATGCTTTTCCTTAGTCTATCAGCCTGTTTTTTCCTACACTTCCTCCTCTCATTAAGCTTTGATTTCATGGTTCATCATTTTAACAACATTCTTGCTAAAAGCCTACAATTCAACTATCTGGCAAAAACAAAATCTTGAATGAATCTCTTTGCTCCAACCTTGTATCTGTGTCACCAAACCCTACTGAAGAGAGTCACAAAATAGGGCAGATACGTTCCATATAAAATTCATTAACACCAACTTCAAATGGGCCCTCACATTACTTTCTCTTCCACTCTGCAGCTTAATCCACCTCAGTCTGCCTCTCACAGCAGATAATATTATCCCCTACTTCATAGAGAAAATAAGTATCATACAACTTACTTATATTTGCATCTATCTGCTCCTTCTAGTTAATTCTATTAATAGTTCCTATAGAGGAGATTGCTCTCCATTTTCTAAGGCTAATCCTCTGCCTTAGATTCCATATGCCCTGCCATCTCAGGAACCATAAATCAATGATTAGCCCTTCTTTCTCTTACATAATCAGCTTCTCTCTCTTACTAACTCTCCTCATAGCTTTTTAACTAGGCTTAAGTCTCCCATTAATAAATAAAAATTAAATTTTTTCCCCTCAACTCTCTATCTCCCTCTAGCTACCAACCTCTTTCTCCTCCCTCTTCAAGCCAACTTTTCTCTGAACCCATTCTAATCTAGCTTTAGTCCTTTAACATTCCACCAAAATCACTCTTGCTAATGTCATCCATAACCCTACTGTGCTACTCATCAGTGACATTTTCCAATTCTCACTGTATTTGTTCCTTCAATAACATATGACAAACATTCATCCGTCTGGAAACTCTCTTCCTCAAACACTCATTCTCCAGGTATTCTTTCAGTGTCTCTGGCTGCTTTGTCTCAGTCTCCACCACTATATTATGACTCCCCTCAGGGCCCACTTCCTCAAGAACATGTTTCCTCTAGCCCTAATGAACTAGGGCTCATCTTTCTGACCAAAGCTTTTTCACTTTGCAAAGTTAAGGCTTTGAATATCACCTTAGCACTTCTACACAGAAAATATGTATGTATGTATGTATGTACATGGTATGTATACACACACACACATTACTATTTTAAAAAATGGTTTTACTGAAATCAGTCCACAAGATCAAAAAGGACCCAAATGTATCTTTCTGTAAAATGGACGTGAGATGCATTGCAGGATGTTTAGTTTCCAAAAAAAAAAAAAAAAGAGATACATACATAAGGAGGAGGAGTAGAATGTTTTTACAATAATCACAATATGAAATTGATATGACTTCCTATTAGAATTAAACCAGAATAATACTGTTATAATCTCTCTCTCTCTCTCTCTCTCTCTCTAACTAAACATCCTACAATGCATCTCACATCCATTTTAGAGAAAGATGTATTTGGGTCCTTTTTAATCTTATGGAGAGATTTCAGTAAAACCATTTTTTAAAATAGTAAATAACAACATAATTTCTTAAACTGTGCTAAGTTGACAGAAAGGCAACGATTATATAAAATCTATGATGGATAACAACTGGCAGGATTTGGACTATTTTATGAAACATTAAGAACCACATCTCTATTTCAGCTGTTACATCAATGAACCTTTTTCCTTAGTAAGGCAATTTTTTGCTGGCAGTGCAACAATGATTCTCAAGTTTCTTCCTAAATAACATATACTCAAGTTGTTCAAGACTGAAGTAAATTTTCTTTCCAATTTTGCCCTTTTCAAGTTTTGTCTTTTGTATACCGGTAGGAAAATATTATGAAATGCAGCTTTGTAATTTTCTATTTCCTCACAATTAAACAGATGCAATTAATTACAATTAAGAGTAATCCTTTAAATACTTCCAGTTTTTAAAATAGCAAGGCTTCTGAATAACTTTTCAAAACTAGCTTTCCATTTTGGTACATAAGTTCATAAATATGACACATTTGATCTGTGTGTTAGTACTTTCTTCTATTGACTACACTTTGCCTTCAGTAAAGGTTAGTGATATAGTTTCAAATAATTTTAACATGTACAGGTAATAGATTTTGAAATTAATTTCCACTTCACTGAACTAAGATCTTTCTTCCACTTACGTACCTGTGGAAGGTAATCTGAACATACACATACGTACACTTGCATACATATATGTATGTATACACTTGGCACCTGAACAAGTTCAAAGTTTGAACTATGTGGGTCCACTTATATGTGGAAATCTTGGAATGCAAAACTGTGTATACAGAGGGCTGACTTTTCCTAGATGTGGGTTCCACAGGGCCAACTGTGGGACTTGAGTATGTAAGGATGACAGTCCTGGAACCAATCCATGTATACTGAGAAATGACTCTGTGTATCTTTAAAGTAAGTTACTTTTACCATTAGAATAAAACTAGACTATGGGGACAACCCTGAACAAGTTTGGTCTTCCTTAGAAATCCTCAGGGCTGAAGAGGGCAGGTACAGTTCACTGAAGGATACAATGAAACTACAGTCACCTTATTAGTCCCACATTGCCATGTCTCACCACCACAGCAATGTGCACATCTGCTTCCTCAGCAGCACTTGCCTCTAGAGTGTCTGTCAGAAACAGAATACTGTTGGTTGGACACCCAATGCTGTTTGCAATCTTTCATTAATTCTCACTTTCAACTTTGTGCCCAATCCTGGTATCAAAGTAATCATCAATAAGCTCAAGAATATCTCCCTCTGTAGAATGCCATCTGTCAGAGTTATCTACCACAGCTTGGGCCACCTGTAGCAGGTCATCTGTCTCATTGCAGGGATCAGAACAGCCGCATCCCAGTGGGAATCCTCTTCAGCCTATTTCCTCAAAGGATTGATGTCCTTCAAAAATGAAGAAGTATCTTTGTCTGCAGATACTCTTAACATTTTCTTTGATGTAAAGAAATAAGATGTTCTTCATGAAAGTAACTGAGCTTTGTTTATGTAACAGGATTGAACCAGCTGCTAGATGCTACTACAGGAATCATCCTAATGATCAGGAGGGTGAAGGATGGTTACAGCTACTCTTTCTGAATTGTCCTGGGCTTCTCATAGCCCTCCAAGAATCTCGGACTTGGCAAATGCTGCAGTCTGAAGCACATCAGGAAGAGCCACCTCCGAGCACCCGGATATGGAGAAGATAGTTGCACCTAATATGCTTTTATGATACTATATTAGGCGTTCTCAAACTACAGCCCGTGGGCCACATGTGGGTGTTTTTGCCCATTTGTTTTTTTACTTCAAAATAAAATATGTGCAGTGTGTATAGGAATTTGTTCATAGTTTTTTTAAAACTATAGTCCAGCCCTCCAACGGTCTGAGGGACAGTGAACTGGCCCCTGTTTAAAAAGTTTGAGGACCCCTGTTATATATCCTTCCTTTGTAGCATATATTACAGTGATAGTTTTACATTAATATGTTATTTGAGTACAGTAAGCCACTTTCATTTGACTACTATCATGCTAATAGTTCCAAATACATATATATTCTGCCTGTTTTTACTTACCACTATATCCATAGAACCTAAAATGCCTGGCACATAGTAGATACTTAATAAATATGTGCCAAATGAATGAATGAATCCTAAAGACTTCTTAGAACAAATCTAAGATTTACCCTATTCTACCAAAATTATTTGCCTGGTGATCTCCTCCAAATTTATCAGGACTGGCTGAGGAGAATTCTTCAGTGTAACAGAAATGGGAAAAAACAAAGAATGTTATTGTAAAGAATATGGCTGATAAATATTAGGAACTTATTTCTCTCAATGCTGACCAAGTTCCTGGTAGGTCAATGTACCATTCACTCTGGGGTGATGAAAATATTCTTTGGGGTAATAAAAATGTACTATTGATTGTCATGATGGTCACACTAATTCTCTGAATATACTAAAAGCCAATGACTTGTATGCTTTAAATGGGTAAATTGTATGATATGTGAATTATATCTCAATAATACTATTTTTTTTTAAAAAAGAAATTTTTATAAAAACTTCAAAAAATATAAAAGTATATAAAGTCCCTTGCTTAGTCCCACTCCTCACAGATAAACATTATTAACAAATATGTATAGAGTTCATTTCTCCATCAGCCAGGAAGGACGTGTTGAGGTATGCATACCCATCAAGGACAGTAACTACCATGGCTTCCGGCACTTTGGCAAAACCTAAGATGCGTGGCCTCCTGGCCAGGCGTCTGTGGATTCATATTGTTGGAGCATTCACAGTATCCCTGGGAGTTGCAACTTTGTGTAAGTTTGGTGTGGCTGAACCAAGGAAGAAGGCATATGCAGATTTCTACAGAAATTATGATTCTATGAAAGATTTTGAGGAGATGAGGAAGGCTGGCATCTTTCAGAGTGCAAAGTGATTTTGGAACATAAAAGAATTTCTTGACCTGTGTTCCTGAGCTATGAATATGTGGGCTGACGAATAGTTTCTCTTGATAAATAAACCATTAACAAATACTGTGGGGAAAAAAATATGTATATATCCTCTCAACATTTTTTCCCTGTGTACAAATAGAATTTTTCTAAAACAAAAAAAAAGTAATCTACCCACCCTCCAATCTCCTACCTCCATAAATGTATACACTTTCTTTCCAAGTCAATCCAATATAGCACTACCTCATTTTTTAATATTGTGGTAAAATATACATAATATAAAATTAACCATTTTAACTTTTTAAAAAAATTATGGTAAATATACATGACATAAAACTTAACTTTAACCATTTTTTCATTGTACAATTCAGTGCTATTAAGTACATTCACAATGTTGTACAACTATCACCACTATCCATTTCCAGAATGGATTTTCATCATCCCAAACAGAAACACTATACCCAATGAATAATTCCCTGTTTCTCCCTCCCCTCTCCCCAACCCTTGGTAACCTCTATTCTACTTTTTTGTCTGTATGGGTTTGCCTAGTCTAGGTACCTCCTATAATAAAAATCATATGATATTTGTCATGTCTGGCTTATTTCACTTAGTATAATGTTTTCAAGATTCATTCATATTATAGCAAGCATCAGAACTTCATTCCTTTTTAAGGCTGAATAATATTCTATTATCTGTATATACCATATGTTTTCCATTCATCTGTTGATGGTGGACATTTGGGTTCCTTCCACCTTTTGGCTATTGTCAATAATGATGCTATAAACACTGGTGTGTAATCAGGCAAGTACCTGATTCCTCACTTTCAAATCTTTTGGGTATCTTCTTGGTATATACCTAGAAGTGGAATTGCTACATCATAAGGTAACCCTATGTTTAACTTTTTGAGGAACCACACCTCTTTACATTCCCATTCTTGGTTTTGTTGTTGTTTTTGTTTTGTTTTTGAGACTGGGTCTTGCTCTGTTGCCCAGGATAGAGTGCAGTGGCATCACTATACCTCACTGCAAACTCATACTCCTGGGCTCAACAGATCCTCCTGACTCAGCCTTCCAAGTAGCTGGGACTACAGATGCACACCACCACAAGTGGCTAAATTTTCTATTTTTTATAAAGATGGGGGTCTCACTCAGGTTGGTCTCGAACTCCCGACCTCAAGCAATCCTCCCGCCTCAACCTCTCAGTGTGCTAGGATTACAGGCATGAGCCACACTGTGCCCAGACTCCTCACTGCCTTTTAAACTACTGTTTTCTTTTTAAAATAAAATACCTTTAGTTCGAGGAATGACCATGAAAGTCCATCAATAAAATACTGGTTAAATAAGGTTATTTCTAATTTTTCCCTATTACAAACAATATTTTAACAAAACTTATGTCTCTATATCTTTGCGTACTTGTGGGAATATCCCTCTAGGAGAAATTCATAGATGCAGAATTGCTAGATGGCTTTTATATTTTGATAAATGATGTCAAACTGCCCTCTGAAAAAGTATCAACCTTTTTAGTCTTTGCCAATCTTAGAGGCAAAAATATTTTAATTTCAATAGTTTAAAAATTTTTTCAAGTTTTAATTTGCACTTATTATTATATCATAAAAGATCTCAGTAGAGGGTTGTGGCTTAGCAGTTAAAGCCAATGTTGACTACTGTATGTTTAAAAAATCCTGTCATCTTAATTGTGGTTCTGTTGTACTCACAACAGGGAAAAATGAAGTCTGATACATGGGAAGTTATTTCACTTAATTTTACTTTTATGTAAAAACTTCCCCAAAATATAAGACTCTTCTGCCAGGCACGGTGGCTCATGCCCGTAATCCCAGCACTTTGGGAGGAAGAAGCAGGAGGATTGCTCGAGGCCAGGAATTTGAGACCATTCAGGCAACATAATGAGACCTCATCTCTTAAAAAAGAAAAAAAGAAATTAGGCAGGCATGGTGGCATGTACCTATAGTACTTGGGAGGCTAAGCCAGGAGGATCACTTGAGCCCAGAACTTCGAAGTTACAGTGAGCTATGATTGTGCCACTGCACTCCAGCCTAGGCAACAGAGCAAGACCCTGTCTCTAAAAAATAATAATAAATGAATAAATAAGACTCTTTTTAGTTGAAGAACTACATTCATTTATAACATTCTATTCATCCAGATCCCTTCTTTACAAACCATTACTCTTAATCTGTCTTCAATGACACTACTGTAAGACCTTTCAGGTAGTCCAAGAATTTAGCTCTAAATTGACATTGTTGTAACACTGCTAAAAATTCAGTGGTGACAATTACACTGTAATATGTTTACTGTCCATTTCTTCTAGGATCTGGAATTTTTATTACTACATTAAACTAAATCATGAGAAATCAGGATTTCTTTTTTCTAGTATTTGGTACTTTTTAAGTTCATTATACCATTTACTTCAATAGGAAAAAATCATTTGAAGATCATTTATCTTTTGTACAACTATATTTAAAATGTCAACTAAGTTATACAATGCTTTTCCATAAAATACAATTTAGTGCTAGGAGAAAAAAAGAACGCTTTCTTCAAATAACTTTATGTGTGTCCCTTTTTTCCATTAAAGACTAAATAGCCCAAATATCTACTTTTTTGCATTAATGACAGGCTCGGATAGCAAAATTGTACATTCAATTAGAGTAATATTTCTAAATGTTTCCCCTTTTTAATTAAAAAAAGCTATTTAAAAAACTTTATTATTCTTTTAACATGATTTTTTAATATACCACTGGAATGTTTGAGTAAGGAACAACATCCTCACACTGCATGACAATATTTCTAATACATGAGTAAGGAAGTTATGTTCAAGTAAATAGACAATACCATTTTGGAAGTTTTGAAGATTATTATAAAACCTCCAAAGAAAAGTATCAGTAATATAATCTGAACACTATCACTACCTTCTTCTTTTAACCCAACACAGATGTAAAAATTAACATTTTCCAATTAAATATAAAACCTCTATGTGTTTTTTTTAACAAAGATAATTCAGGGCCCAGAGTGCCCGAGGGCAAATTTTCCAATAATTCTTTTCTAAGTGCTCGATAGTTAACAAAGGATAATCATCTAGACTGGGAATTTATCCAGTCCCTTTGCTTCTTGATGGGATAAAATTATGCAGTAACAGTATAAATCCATCCATTTCAGTTACCTCAGTCTGAGAACCACTGTTCAACCCATTAGAGGGTAGTGTTGTTAAAAGTCATGCCAATTGATTAAAAAACTGAGCTAGGCCAGGTGGCACACATCTGTAATCCCAGCTACTTGGGAGGCTGAGGTGGGAGTATCTCCCCTGAGCCCAGGAGTTTGAGACCAGCCAGGGCAACATACCAAGATCCCATCTCAAGAAAAAAAACTGAAATCATTCAAAACTGTTTGTATTTATTATTATAAAAATATTAATATATTTAAATTATATAATTATATTTATTTGCTCCTTAGTAACATGGCTAAGTAAAATCTTAAGCATAAATATACTGTAAATATCATATTACATTTATATCATAAATACCATATTGTAGAAAATCATTACTTCAGAGTAAAAAAATGAAAACCACTTCCCCACCAGAATCAAAGAAGCTTTTTCTACCACTCTCAACAAATTATTGTTCATTTGCATATGTCATTATTTATATTCCTTTAACTGGACTTTGAGTTCACCTAACTGTCTTAAGGCACAAAACTTAATGGTTTTTGTTTTTTTTTGAGACAGAGTCTCGCTTTGTTGCCCAGGCTAGAGTGAGTGCCATGGCATTAGCCTAGCTCACAGCAACCTCAAACTCCTGGGCTCAAGCAATCCTACTGCCTCAGCCTCCCGAGTAGCTGTGACTACAGGCATGCGCCATCATGCCCAGCTAATTTTTTCTATATATATTAGTTGGCCAATTAATTTCTTTCTATTATAGTAGAGACGGGGTTTTGCTCTTGCTCAGGCTGGTTTCAAACTCCTGACCTTGAGCTCTCCGCCCGCCTCGGCCTCCCAGAGTGCTAGGATTACAGGCGTGAGCCACTGCGCCCAGCCAAAACTTAATGTTTACCTTTTAAAAACTTAAAATTCCATTTCTCTGATCTAGCCAAAATTATTAGGTTTTTCCATTATCAAATTATAGTAAATTTTGTTTGTTTCTTTTTAATGTTAGAAAAAACAGAAACAACTTGCCAAAAGTTAACAGATGGTCAATAACACAAATAAAAACTTTTTTTCAATAGTAAAAGATTTCCACACATATTTTGCCAAAGAAAATTCTGTTTGCTAGAATGCTGGAACAAATTTTTACTTCCACAAAAGATGATGTAACCCTTTAGAAATTTCTCAAAATACAGATATTAGAAATTTCCTTCTGAACCTCCCCAAATACAGATGTTCCCAGACCAAAAGGGATTAAATTAACTAATATCAGAATACAAATTTTCTTCCATTTTGCATTTGAGATGCCTTTTTCTTATTGTCTTATAATTTAAAAGGGAAACATTGAGATTTACAGTGATGGGTAGAAAATGTCTCAACATAGCTATTTAATTCTCAAAACAGTAAAAGCATTTTATTAAAATATAAAATATGCTATATATTTAATGGGGCAAAATTTTTAACAGTTAAGACTCATCTCTCAATATATAGTGTTTGTTTTTATTAATGAAAGGGTTTTCCTGAGCAATTTTCTCTAGAAGACTAAAGTCACTGTTCTATGGAATTCCTTTTTCACTAGGTTGTTTTAAACACACACACATATACATACACACACACTAGATATTTTGCCAAGACTGAATGAATTTATTCTGGTTTTACTTACAGTGTTCCAATGCTTCTAATGCTACTGGCTAAATTCCTTCTGCTGCCATTTATAATGTGTAATATAAAGTATGATTGTGCATTTCTCAAAAATCCTAACGCTGCTTCTAAGAGCTATTGTAAAATACTGAGCTATAAAGATAATAGACACCTTTTAGCTTTTGTTTACTGCTTGTTTGCCTACCGCAAGGCATCATGAGTATATTATGAAATGCAAAAAAAAAAGACAAAGAGAACAGAAACCTGAGTCTCTTAGCTAAGACCCGGAACAGGTTAGGGCCTATCAGAGGCAGGCTAAAGTAAAAAAATCACTGTGGGGGTAGATGCATGACCAGTGTGTAAACAACTAAATTATAAAAAGAGACTAACACACAAAAGAGAGTCCTTCCCCAGAAAAGAGGCCACTGCGCTGGCACTCTGGGGGCTCGGACCCTAGCTTGAGCTAGACAGTAAAACTCCTTTTAATAGTTACAGCCTCGGTGACTCTGTCTCTCTGTCCTGCGGCCTTGCAAATCTCGAATATAACATTTGGGGGCTCGTCCGGGATTCTCGCAGACCGCTGGATAGGACGCAGAGCCAGGGAAGGAGTGCATAGATTGGAGCCCCGGACTAGTAGACCAGCATTAGGACCTAGGCGGACGCACTGGTGGGTCGCCGGTGGAGGCCAGATAGAGACGTCTGTTGGCTTCCTTAGAAACCCCAGGGCTGACCTTGGAGCTAGAGGCTCGGTCAGAAGGGAACCGGGGAGAGGTTCCGGAATAGGTGCGTCATTGTTTTTTTGTTTATTCGTTTGTCTAGTCACCAGTGCGTTTAAGTGTGTAATTTTGTCCTGTGTCTAAGACTTCTTTTCAGGAATGGGGCAAACTGATGACGCCGTTGTCTTTCCTCATGAGTCACATTAAAGATGTGAGGGCGGGGGCACAGGACCTTTGTGAGGGGAGGGAGACGCCAAAGCAAACAGGATGGCGGCGCCCGCACCCACGCCCCTCCGAGTGGCGCCCGCATCCCTCCTGGTGGCGCTCGACCCCGCCCCCCTGGTGTCGGTGGCGAAGGTACCTGTGGCGCCTATGGCCACAATAGAACCGCTGACACGGGGACAGGCTTAGGAGACAAGGCCTCGCGGGCTGAAAGGGCTCCAGATCCGGAGCCCGTGAGGGCGCTCCCCCTGAGAGCGGCGGGACCCCCTAGAGCAGATGGGGAACAGACATACCAGTACTGGCCCTTCTCCACCAGTGACCTCTACAATTGGAAATCCCAAAATGCAAATTTTTCTAAAAATCCGAGGGATTTAATTAACCTTTTAGATTCAGTCCTTTTTATACAATAGCCCACTTGAGATGATTGCCAACAGTTGCTCAAGGTACTTTTTACAACTAAAGAGAGAGAGAATCCAAGTGAAAGCACAGAAGCTGGTTCCGAGAGAAGACGGCACACCATCAACCCCCGAGTCATCGACCAGACCTTTTCTCTTGAACAACCGCCCTGAGATCACAATGAGGCTAAAGGTAGGGAGCGTCTCTGGGTCTACCGCCAGACTCTGATGGCCCGTCTCCGGGCAGCGGCACAGAAGCCGACCAATTTGGCTAAGGTAAGAGATGTCCGTCAGGGGCCTGAAGAAAGTCCGGCAGCTTACCTAGAGTGAATTATGGGAGGCCTTCCGGCAGTACACCCCCATAGATCCCACAGTAAAAGAGAGTAAGGCAGCCGTAATGATGGCTTTCGTCAGTCAGGCAGCCCCAGACATTAGGCGCTAGGTGCAGAAAATAGATTATGTGAGAAAATTTTGCAAGACTTGCTAAAAGTGGCAGAGAAAGTGTACAACAGGGAAACGCCGGAAGAGAAGTTAGAGAGGATGAGGCTAAAAAATAAAAAGTTCCAAGCTAGTGAGGTGTGTAAAGCAAACAAAAAAATGGCTAAGATTCTACTAGCTGCCACGGGAGGAGGGCAGATAGGGCCAGAAGGCAGGGAACGGCCCGTAGAGAGAGGCTAGATAAGAATCAATGTGCTAAATGTAAAAAGCATAGACACTGGGCTCGAGAGTGCCCCAAAAGAAAGGGGGGCAAAGACTCAGAGGTCCTAAAAAAGTCATGGTTACAGGACAGGTGACAGATGAATAGAGAAGACGGGGTTTGGTCCCCCTCCCCAAACCTTGGGTAACTTTGCAAGTAGAGGGGAACCCAGTCAGCTTCCTCATAAATACAAGAGCAAAACATTCGGTACTAACAGAAGACACAGGAAAATTGTCCAGTAAGACCAGTTGGGTGCAGGAGGCAACAGGAGCCAAACTATATCGGTGGACCACACAGCAGAAATTAAATTTGGGTTCAGGGCAAGTGAGTCACGCCTTTACGGTCATCCCTGAGTGCCCCACACCACTACTGGGAAGAGGCATCCTTACCAAGCTTAAGGCTCGAATTCATTTTAAAGAAGAGGGAGTAATAATAACTAATAATAAAGGCAATCTCATCAACAGCCCCTGGGTCACTCAGATCCTGACCCTGATACAAGCAGATGAATATAGACTGTAGCAGCCCATAAAAAGCAGAAAAGAAGGCATAGAGCAATGGCTCTGTGAATTTCCCATGGCGTGGGCCAAGACAGGGGACACAAGATGGGCAAAGCACCGGCCGCCTCTTTACATTAAGTTAAAGCCTGGAGCCAAACCAGCCCGAGTCAGACAGTACCCCATGTCCCAAGAAGCCCGAGTGAGAATTACGCCCCACATTCAGAGACTCCTAGACAGTGGGATTCTCCAGAGGTGCCAGTCAGCCTAGAATACTCCTTTGTTGCCAGTGAAGAAACCGGGTAGAAAGGATTATCGGCCTGTGCAGGACCTCAGGGAGGTCAACACACGTGTCCTAGACATCCAACCTACGGTTCCTAACCCCTATACCCTACTAAGTTCCCTTCCTCCAACACAGATTTGGTACACTGTCCTAGATTTAAAGGATGCCTTTTTCAATCTAGCCGTGGCCCCGCACAGCCAAGAGATATTTGCCTTTAAGTGGCAATACGAAGAGAGAGGGATCCAGGGACAGCTGACTTAGATAAGATTGCCCCAGGGGTTTAAGAACTCGCTCACCATGTTCAACGAAGCCCTTCACAAAGACCTGGGTGAGTACCGTGCCAACCACCCAGAAGTGACCCTGCTGCAGTATGTAGATGATTTGCTCTTAGCTGCTCCAACCCTTCAGACCTGCCTAGAGAGTACCAAAGACTTACTCAGAGTGTTAGGGGAAATGGGCTACAGGGCTAGTGCCAAGAAGGCCCAGATTTGCAAAGATAAAGTCACCTATTTAAAATATAAAATTAAGAGAAGCCAAAGGTGGCTAACAAAAGCAATAAAACAGACTGTGCTTAGAATACCCACCCCAACCTCATGTCAAAAAGTGCGAGAATTCCTGGGGTCCGTGAGATACTGCCGCCTCTGGATTCCAGGGTTCGCAGAGAAGGCTCGACCCTTATATAAAGGGTGCAAGGCAGGGCAAACGTAAAAATAGTGCAGATAGAGAGTGCCTTTCGAGCCTTAAGAACAACTATGTTAAAGGCTCCAGCTCTGGCGCTTCCTGATCCTACAAAAGAGTTCCACCTGTTTGTAGATGAGAAGAAGGGAATAGCCAAGAGAGTGCTCACGCAGGCACTAGGACCTTAGAGGCTCCCAGTGCCATACCTGTCAAAAAAACTAGACCCAGTAGCAGCGAGATGGCTTGCCTGCAAATCATCGAGGCTACTGCCTTACTGGTCAAAGACACCGATAAGCTCACCCTGGGTCAACATTTGTAGATTACCACACCTCATGCCATAGAGGAGATCCTGAAGCAGCCGCCAAGACAATAGATTACAAATGCGAGGCTGACTCACTACCAAAGACTTCTGTTAGACACTCCTCGCATTGAGTTCCGGACTCCTGCCATCATAAACCCAGCCACGCTCCTGCCAGATCCCGAGCCGGAAACACCTAAACATAGTTGCCTCAAAATCCTGGCTGAGACCCAAATGGCCAAGAAAAATCTAAAAAATCACCCTCTTCCAAACAGCGACCTGACCTGGTTCACCGATGAGAACAGCTTTGTCTGGGATAGACACAGGTATGCAGGGCGGCTATAGTAAATGAGCGGGGTAATCTTATCTGGGCATCACGCCTCCCACAGGGGACATCAGCCCAAAAGGCAAAACTGGTGGCATTGACAGAAGCCCTCCACCAGGCCCAAAGAAAGAGGCTGACTGTATACACTGATAGTCGCTATGCCTTTGGGGCAGTACACATACATGGGGCTCTCTATAGAGAGGTTTCATCACAGCAGAGGGCAGAAAAATCAAACATACGCCTAAAATACTTGAGCTGCTAAAAGCCATTTTGTTGCCAAAAGCAGTAGCAGTAGTCTACATTCTTAGACACCAAAAGAGAGACTCTCTTGAAGCCCGAGACAACCAGGCTGCAGAAAAACCAGCACTAACAGATGTCCTATATTTGAGCTTGCCACCTCCTGAGATGAGAAAGATGCCCCCCCAACCAGATTATTCCAGCACAGATATAACCTGGGCCAAAAAAAAACTGCAGGCAACACAGAGTAAAGATGGTTGGCTCCAAGATAAAGAGCATCGCCTAGTAGTTCCTAAAGCCTTAGAAAACCACCTACTAAGACACTTGCACCAGATGACGCATCTGAGAAAAAAAAAGATGCTACAGTTGCTAGACACTGCACAAATCAGATTCAAATCACAAAGAAAGATAGCAAAAAACATTGTCCAAAACTGCCATGTCTGCCAGGTCATATAGCCGGGGAAGATCAGAGGGACCCATGCAGGTACCAAAGAGTAGAAAAGGCAACCAAGATTATTTAGAAAATAGACTTTACAGAGGTAAGACCTGGGAAATATGAGTACAAGTATTTGTTAGTCATGGTAGACACTTTTTCAGGGTAAATAAACGCTTTTCCTACTAAAAGAGAGACTGCCTTAATAGTAGCAAAAAAAAAATATTAAAAAAAATAATTCCCAGGTACAGGCTGCCGGAGAGTACAGGGTCTGAGAATGGGCCAGCCTTCACAAGTAAGGTCAGTCAAGGGCTAGCCCAGGCACTGGGGGCAGATTAAAAGTTACATTGTGCATATAATCCCCAGAGCTCAGGGCAAGTAGAAAGAATAAACAGAACCCTAAAAGAGACCTTAACTAAATTGGTCCTAGAGACTGGCAGAGACTGGGTGACCCTCCTTCCCTTCGCCCTGTTCCGCGCCCGGAACACCCCTTACCATTTGGGCTTGACCCCCTTTAAAATTGTGTATGGTACCCCTCCGCCTATAATTCCCAGAGTGAGCCCTGAGGCTCTCCTAGAACACCCTAGAAAAGTACTGCAGGCTGTACAAGCTCTGTAATGTGTTCACAGCCAAGTGTGGCCAGCCCTCCAGGCCATCTACCAGACAGCTGGGCCAAAGAGCGAGAGTATTAAACACTTGTATCACCATCATCAGCCAGAAAATTGAGTGTAGGTAAAACGGCATAACAGTAAAACCCTAAAGCCTAAATAAAAAGAACCCTTTCAAATTATTCTTGTTACCCCCACTGCTCTTAAGGTTGACAGAGTAGCAACCTAGATCCACCACTCCCATGTGAGACCAGCTGGTAAAGACGAGCAGCAGCAACAGCAGGACGAGTAAAGGGCGACAGCAGACCTCACAAATCCACTAAAGACCAGGCTGACCCGTGTGGCGTCTGCAGAGTAAACGAGACTATTGACTCAGATTCTAGTAGAACTGCTAATTGCCCTGCTAGGACTCAGACTGAGACTAGTTACCCCAAAGATTAAGACTAAGCTGCAAAGATGGGGTTGGGTATTGTTCTATGTTTCATATGCAAGTGCATTATAGATATCCTGCTCTTAGACCAAAGTTTTGCAGTTGTAATTAATTATAAGAACCCACATCTGCCATATAAACTTACATAAAAAATAACGAACTTAAAAACCCATAAAGTATACAATAGCACCTCAAAGACAGAGCCACTAAACACCTGGTGGCCAGATTTATATTTCAACTTAAAAAAAAGTCAGTCCCCTAACAAAAAAACCAGCACAGACAGTAGCAATATCCTCAAGAGGCCCCGCTGCTGCCCAAATCCCCAGTTCTTAAATAACTAGACTATAGAGAAAAGATGTAAAATAGACCTTTATAAGCCAAAATAAGTTTTACGCCTGTCTGAGATTCTGGCCCCCTCAGAAAAACCGTCAGTGTAAAGGTATTAGAGGTTATTATTGTGCCAAATAGTAGTGTAAGACCACAAATGACAAAAAGTAAAAATAGCAGGTACAACCTCTTTTCACTAAAATATCTTATGTCCGACCTTGTACTAAAGACAGGCCTAACCCCCTGCTTAAGCCTATCAGTTTTCAATGAGTCTAAAGAATACTGCATTATGGTACTAGTGTTCTCTAAGGTCATCTATCATCAAGACACTGTCTATTCTGCTTGAACCAGAAAAGAAAAGGACTCCAACTTAATTTAAAAAAAAAAAAAAGAGAGCCTTTCACAGCAATAACCTTAGCTACTCTTTTTGGCCTGGGGGCAATAAGAGCAGAGACAGGCATCTCATCCTTGGCAGTGCAGCATAGGGGGTTCAATAGCTTAAGGGCCGCCATAAACAAAAATATAGCCAGAATTAAAGAGTCCATCTCCCATTTAAAAAAATCCCTAACTTCGTTGTCCAAAGTAGTGTTGCAAAACCGGAGGGGGCTAGACTTAGTATTCCTCCACCGGGGGTGCTATGTGCAGCCCTAAGAAAAGAGTGCTGCTTCTATGCAGACCATACTGGGGTAGTCAGAAAATCCATGGCAAAGGTCAGGGAGGGACTTGCCCAACAAAAAAACCGAGAGCACGAGCAACAACAAAAATGGTTTAAGTCATAGTTCAACAGTTCCTCCTAGTTAACTACCCTGCTATCTACCTTGTTGAGAACTATAATAGTGCTCATGCTCATCCTCACCTTTGGGCCATGTATTCTGAACAGGTTAATCACTTTCATAAAAGAACAAATAAATACTGTGCAGTTAATGGTACTGTAGCAGCAATACCAAAAAATAAGTCTTAGAAAAAACAGCTTAAAAATAGAAAAAATAAGGCCGGGCGCAGTGGCTCAAGCCTGTAATCCTAGCTCTCTGGGAGGCCGAGGTGGGCGGATCCTTTGAGCTCAGGAGTTCGAGACCAGCCTGAGCAAGAGCGAGACCCCATCTCTACTATAAATAGAAAGAAATTAATTGGCCAACTAATATATATAGAAAAAATTAGCCGGGCATGGTGGCACATGCCTGTAGTCCCAGCTACTCGGGAGGCTGAGGCAGCAGGATTACTTGAGCTCAGGAGTTTGAGGTTGCTGTGAGCTAGGCTGACGCCACGGCACTCACTCTAGCCTGGGCAATAAAGTGAGACTCTGTCTCAAAAAAAAAAAAAAAAAAAATAGAAAAAATACAAAACCCTAGATACGAGCAAGAACGCTCGTAAAAACCAAGAGAAAGGGGGGAATGTAAAATACTGAGCTATAAAGATAATAGACACCTTCCAGCTTCTGTTTACTGCTTGTTTGCCTACCCCAAGGCATCATGAGTATATTATGAAATGCAAAAAAAAAAAAAGAGAACAGAAACCTGAGTCTCTTAGCTAAGACCTGGAACAGGTTAGGGCCTATCAGAGGCAGGCTAAAGTAAAAAAATCACTGTGGGGGTAGATGCATGACCAGTGTGTAAACAACTAAGTTATAAAAAGAGACTAATACACAAAAGAGAGTCCTTGCCCAAAAAAAAGGCCACTGCGCTGGCACTCTGGGGACTCAGACCCTAGCTCGAGCTAGACAATAGAACTCCTTTTAATAATTACAGCCTCGGTGACTCTGTCTCTCTGTTCTGCGACCTTGCAAATCTCGAATATAACACTATAAAACTAGAATACTTAAAAAATAAGTTTGAAATATTTAATTTTTAAGAAAAATGTTTGGTAGATAACCTTCCAACAGTATTTTGACTTGCTGGTAAGAATCTATTGATTCTGTGGGCTAAGTATTTCTTCAAAAGGTACAATGTATATATATATAAAGCCTCCAAAACATGTCTTCTCAAACACTGATTTCATGAAATTTTGTTTTATATGCTTCCTAAAAGCATCCAAATCTGGAGAATTGAGATACTTACAAACTTTATGACAGTATAAATGTCTAAAACCATGCAATAATCTGATAAAATACTTAACAGCTTAAGTTTATCTTTTTTAAAAAGACATAAGTAAGTTTCTGTAACAGAATGGAAAATTGGCTTAAGCTTAACTTAAAAGTGGGGTTAATTATAATGCTCAGAAGCAGTATAAATCATAACTCAAAATATGTCTATTCAAATTAGCTTCTGTAAATTCTTATCATCAATTACTGCTCCTCCTTAAGGATAATTGCTCCTATGCTTAAAATCAAAATCACAACATAGGCTGGCATCTCCCTTCTCTTTCTTTGGGATTCCACACCATCTCTCTGCTTTCCTCCCCTTGCCCTTTTTTCTTTCTTTCTCTTTCTCTCTTCCACCCAAGATAAAATAAGCTTTTTTACTTAAAAAAAATCATATTAGCAAATTTAAATTTTCTTCATGTCTTCTGATGGGGTTCAGAACACTCTACCCTAATATGGCACCTTAGCATTTGAGAAAACAGCAGAAGCAGAAGGTCTCTCTGACCTTCTCCCATTTTTCTACCGTTAAGCAGGTCCTAAAAGAATTCTCTGACCTTCCTCTAAAAGTCATAAGACTTTCAGTCCAGGGGTACCATCCTTATACCCAGATGAAAGGAACCTCTTCTATCCTTATACGCACAGAGACATGAAGAAGTATCTGAACAAACAGGCCTTGCTAAGTTCTCTCCAGTTTATTACCATTAGATCACATTCCCTTTGTCTAATCATAGTTCTGCCTGTCCGCTCTTCATCAAACCTAGCACAAAAATACAGAGGTTTCCTTATTTCTTTGGGTCTTCATTTCTAAAGGCTTCTGTGCCATTAGAAAGTTATATTAAATAAGTTTGTATGCTTTTCTCATTTTTCTTTTTTTTTTCCTGAGACACAGTCTCGCTCTGTTGCCTGGGCGAGTGCCATGGCATCAGCCTAGCTCACAGCAAACTCACACTCCTGGGCTCAAGCAATCCTCCTGCCTCAGCCTCCCTAATTGCTGGGACTACAGGCACACACCACCATGCCCATCCACACACCACTATGCCCATCCAGCCATAAGCCTAGTAATGGGCAAGGAAAAAACCTCTTCTCCCCTACACTTACTGGGGCAAAAGGGCAAGTGGTGGTATATAAGGACAGTTGGAAAACCAAGATAAGTGTACAGTGACGTTTAAGGTTAATATATGAAAGACATATGGCTTTGACCAAAAAAGAGTAAGAAAATGTTGAATCAACTCATTCTGTCCAGCCTTTTGGTATGTATGTATGGTATGTATTTGGTATGTCCAGTACTTTTGGTATGACAGCAATAATCTTCAAAATATTTTTTGAGTACTTCTTAAAATGCTTGTTAAAAATCTAAGTACTTCTTTGCAGTTTTTTAGTTGACAATTAAAATTTTTCATAACTTAAATAGTTTCAAATTATTTAATTCTGTCATACTGAAAATACTGTCAATTTCTGGAAAATAAATACTTTTTACATGTATCCAAGTAGAATCTAAACACCATAGTGATTTGATATCAACCAGCATCCACTAAAAAAAATACATGAACAAAGTATTTTTTAATACTTGGAAACTTTACATTTTTTCCCATTTCTTGATGTTACATTTTCATTCTGTTCTTATCCTAGAACAGTGATTCTCAACAGGCATGGAGTAGTAGAGTCACAGAGGTGGTGGTGGGGATTTTGCCTCCCCTAGTGGGTACCAGAGATGCTGCTAAACATCCTATAAAGCTCAAGATGGCCCCCTACAACAAAATTATCTGATTCAAATATCAACAGTGCTGAGGTTAGGAAACCTTGCCCTAGAGTAATACATTTTTATGCCTGAAAGTCTTTTACTCCTCACCTTTTTATACTTCTAATAAAAAATATTTATATAATTTATAAAAATATAAATTTCCTATAAATAAAAATATCTTCTGGATTGAGTTATTACAATTATTATTCATATACATTAATCTAAATAACATGATTTAAACAATCATTATCAAACATAAAAAAGTGAAAATATATTAAAACACTCCTAATGAGACAGATGGGACCTATGTTTGTTATTTCTAATAAGTTACTATACTTGTGGATAAACATTACTTATTGTTAGAATAAGACAGAATTCAGCACAAAGATATTTCTATTTTTACAAGAGCTGGGAGTTCTGTTGGAATAATGTCATTCAATTCTGTGAGCTCCTTAAAAGTTATATACGTAAGTTACACAGTGACCTATTTTAAAAAATTATTTTAGTGATCTATCTACTAATAACCTAATTGGATTCTCTTTAAATGTTGTTAAAAGCATGGAATTTGAACTGACTGACTTGCAAAGACTTTATTATGTAGTCACTCAAGGCACTTACTTTTTTAATACCTACAGATATTAGGAGACCCAAACGTTTTTTAAACCCCTGGTTTACCAGAGTCCAAAATAAGCCTTTTTCTATGAAAGGTCTTCAAGAAATTCTGTTACTTCAATATGTGAACATAACTTCACTTATCAGGTAGGGTCTAGAAAACCTCACCAGACATTCTGAATTAAATAAGTTACTCTGGAAAACCTCCGTTAACTGTCCCATAACCCTATCTGTTTTTTAGTCCTTCATGAAAATTCAAGCACACATATCATCAAGTGTCTGTGCCTAATGACTTAGGTCTTAGAAATCATATCATGGGTTTTGTGAAAATTAGATTCCCAAGAAACAAAATGGTCCAAATATAATTAAAGTTCTATCCATTACTCCCTTACCTCTTAGATACTCTGTACTGTGCTGTGGTCAATTTTCCAGTCTCAGGGTCATGTACTGTAGCTCGGCTCAGCTACAAAAAAAGAGAAAGGACAAGGACTTACTCTAGTAGCAGGCAATTTTGGGATTTGTTTTGTTTTGCCAAGCCACAGGTGATTGGAAGGGTTCAGATTGGTCTGGATGGTAGGTAATGGTTTCAAATCCGCAAAAAAATATTTAGAAAGGTGGCAACAAGAACAGCCACTTCCAAATCAAGAGAAATGGGTTGACAAATTTTTGTTATAGATTTATTTGTCCTTTCACTTTTTTTAAAAAAATCATTTCAAGTTCTATGTAAATGATTTATAGCACTGGGTTTCACAGGAGCTTTCTCAGATCTAGAAGTTTAATGTTCTTTAAATATTTTGGAAAAAATAGTAGTCCTCCAACATTAATTTTTTAAAACTCTGAGATAAAACTGTTTTTAAATCTCTCTGGCAAAATAAAAAGCAACTAAGTTCATAAGTAATTTCTAGAAGACTGAGCTCAGAAGCATAGCTCTGTTCTTTCCATTGCCAACTTTTGAGTCAGCGAGTTTATTCAAATAAAAAACTACAACAAGACGAATATGGATTACTTCATAATGACAATGGTATTTTGTAAGACATATGAACAAATGCCAGCGCAATCACCATGAAGGATGATACAAGTGACTGCAGCATTTATGAATGTGAGACAAGTGCAGAAAGAAGCAAGATTAACCAGGCTGCTTCTAATTATCCACTTTGGCAACAAAAGTGAAAAAGAAAACAAGTATCAGGCCATTTCTGGGCTATCTGATACCTGATCTGAAAAAAATACAAAGCATATTAATTCTCTAAAAATAATGTACCAATTAAAGATTAAAAACAGAACTTCTAGTTAAAGGGAAAGACCTGTGAAACACAAAGCAGTTTATCCATGTGTTACCATATTTATATACAGGGTGGTGACTTGAGCTGGAGACTGAAAATGACCTACTTCCCTTAAATGAATAATAATTCCTGTAGGATGTACAAAACACTCATTAGAGGGCGAAATATGCAGCATACACATCTCTTACCTTTTGCTAATTCTGTAATGTACCGTCTCCAAGTCTCCTGTTATTGGGTTTGAAATGGTGGCTCGCCTCAGCTGTGAAGCCAACCATCAAAATAGTTGCATTACAAGACAAAAAATGAATCACATTTATCCAACCAGACAGAATTCTGGGTGGTTTTTTTTTTGTTTGTTTTTTGTTTTTTTTTTACAAAGGAGGCTGAAAAGAGAAAATAACTCTACACACTTCCAGTCACCTTGTGCCAGGCCTTGAGAGCCATTTGGTTTTTTAGGTTTTTGTATTTTTAACAAATTATTTTTTTGTTTTGCATTTGTGCACAAATGAAAGAGCTTGAAAATTAAATTTCTTTCAATGGTTACAGGGCGTGAAATGAGAAAAAGAGAAATATCTAAAATCTGAAGTCTAATTTATAGTTATAAGAATGGCTATTTGCAGTTAATGATTCATTCCAAAAACTCTGATTTTAATATTGTGTGTGTGTGATGGAACTGTTTGCAAATGTTAATGCTGTTTATTTTATTTATTTATTTATTTTTGAGACGGAGTCTCACAGTCTCACTTTTTGTTGCCCAGGCTAGAGTGCTGTGGTGTCAGCTTAGCTCACAGCAACCTCAAACTCCTAGGCTCAAGCAATCCTCCTGCCTCAGCCTCCTGAGTAGCTGGGACTACAGGCATGCACCACCATGCCCGGCTAATTTATATATATATGTGTGTGTGTGTGTGTATATATTTAGTTGGCCAATTAATTTCTTTCTATTTATAGTAGAGACAGGGTCTCGCTCTTGCTCAGGCTGGTTTTGAACTCCTGACCTTGAGCAATCCACCCGCCTCGGCCTCCCAGACTGCTAGGATTACAGGCGTGAGCCACCGTGCCCAGCCTTAATGCTGTTTAAAATTCATTATAAGGTCAATTTTTTCTTCCTTCAAGATATCCACTCAGTTACATATACAGTAAAATAATTTTGGATTAAGCACAAAAACAGACAAAAATAACTCATAAATGTTAAAAACAGTAAGAAAAAGAATGACAGGCTGGATGATAACTTCAAACTTTTTTTAAAAAATGGAAGGATAATTTTGAGGTTAAAAACAGCATGAAATTTTACTGCCATTAAATTTATTGATCAAAAACAATTCGAATTGAGGAATCTTCTTTGAAGACTTAGGCCTTCAAACCCAAAGATGTAACACTTGATCTCCAAGCTGAAATGAATTCTTAATATTTTACCAAGAGATTTTGATTTGTTTATTGACCATAAATAAAAGACTAAAATAGGAATTCAAAAGAGAATGACAGAATATGATATAATCATAAGTAACATTCTGTTTGGCAGTGGATTTATAAGAATTCCCTTGGACAACATCCATACATATTAATATCAGACAAGTCTTTTGCATTGGTAATCTTTGGTAAAAAATAAAAAGTACTGGCCAGGAGTGGTGGTGACTTGTGGCTCATGCCTGTAATTCCAGCACTGAGGGAGGCCAAGATGGAGGATCACCTGAGGCCAGGAATTGAAAACCAGTCTGGGCAACATAGTGAGATTCCATATGTACAAAAAATAAGAAAAATTAGCCAGGCACAGTGGTCCAAGACTATAGTCCTAAATACTTGGGAGGCTGAGGCAGGAGGACTTCTTGAGCCCAGGAGTTCAAGTTCACAGTGAGCTATACTCTAGCCTGGGCAACAGAGCAAGATTCTGTCTCAAAAAAAGGTACCAATTTGGAAAAGTAGTAAAACTTTAAAAAAATTCTAAGTTTATTTTGCAGTACAGATATCCAGATAATTCAAACCTTTATGATATAACAAGGGTCAGCAAGCTACAGCCCATAGGCTAAATTCAGCCTACTGCCTGTTTTTGGAAATAAAATTTTATTGTAATATAGCCATACTCATTCATTTACATATTTGGCTGCTTCTGCACTAGAATGCCCGATTTAAGTAGTTGTGACAGAGATCATATGGCCTGCAAAGCCTAAAAAATATTTACTATAAAGCTGGGCACAGTGGCTCGTACCTATGTAATCCCAGCACTTTGGGAGGCCAAGGCAGAAGGATCACTTGAGGCCAGGAGCTCAAGATTCTGGATAAGACAGCAAAGATCCCATCTCTACAAAAAATTAAAAAGTTAGGAAGGTGTGGTAGCACATGCCTATAGTCCCAGCTACTTGGGAGGCTGAAGCAGGAAAACTGCTTGGGCCCTGGAGTTCAAACTTACAGTGAGCTACGAGTGTGCGACTACACTTCAGCCTGGGCGACAAGAGTGAGACACTGTCTCTTTAAGGGGGAAAAAACCCCAAGATTTACTATTGATCTTTACAGAAAAAATTTGCCAACTCCTGTATGATGAAAACAAAAATCTAGCACTTATTTATAATCTCTTTATGAAAGTGATGGCAGTTTGTATTTTACTATCAAGAAGACCAAACATGTTTTAAGAACAACCTGATGGGGGAAAAAGGCCAGTACATAAAGGGTAGTCTTTCCCACATTCTCATTAAAGAAAAATTTCTATGATAAACACTAAGTTTATAGGATTGATTATTTTTACATTAGATTATTTTTCTTTCTTTTTTTTTTTTTTGAGACAGAGTCTCGCTTTGTTGCCCAGGCTAGAGTGAGTGCCGTGGCGTCAGCCTAGCTCACAGCAACCTCAAACTCCTGAGCTCGAGCAATCCTGCTGCCTCAGCCTCCCAAGTAGCTAGGACTACAGGCATGTGCCACCATGCCGGCTAATTTTATATATATATATATATATATTAGTTGGCCAATTAGTTTCTTTCTATTTATAGTAGAGACGGGGGTCTCACTCTTGCTCAGGCTGGTTTCGAACTCCTGACCTCAAGCAATCCGCCTGCCTCGGCATCCCAGAGTGCCAGGATTACAGGCGTGAGCCACCGCGCTCGGCCAGATTATTTTTCTTATTAAGGTAAATGGTATGATGTCACCATTTCACATTAACATGATGTTTATGACCAATTATATCTTTCTACTGATAATGTGCCTAATAGGGAATAAAAATACTTCAAGTATTCTTTCAGATAAAAATACAGAAGATATGAAGAGGCTGGGTTTTGAGTAGTCTCAGATTAAAAGACTCCAAAATATATAGAAAAGTTTTTCAGAAAGGCAGTGAAATACAAATTTGTTAAATGTGAATAAAAATCTCATCATCTATAATTTTCATAATTCAGTGCTTTAAAGCCAGGTGCAGGGTACGTTACTTGTGTTGATGATAAACTGAGAAAAACTGGCATAGAAAGAGTCATTAATGACTCCATTACTTTGAGGTGACAATATCTAAAAGAATCTGTGGAGTTATTATCATATCAATTATCCTTTCCATTATCTTACAAAGAAAAAGTTAATATACAAGTACAGTAAATTGAAGAGGAAAAAGAAAAAATTATTTACCCTTGGTTTTGCTAGGTCTTTGACAATTTCAATTTCCGCATCAGAAATAATATCATGGAAGCGAATAATGCGAGGCTTGTCCCACTCATCCTCCTGTTTGGCTGGAGCCAGAATAAATTTAGGATTCCTGTTTCCATCATGGTAGCGGCAAAAGAGTTTTTTTTGTCTCCGTGGAGTCTAAACATAAAGTTAAGAAAATGATAAATATATTAGAATATTTTTATTTTTTTAAGAGACAGAGTCTTGCTCTACTGTTCAAGCTGGAGTGCAGTGGCGCAATCATACATAGCTCACTGCAGCCATGAACTCCTGGGTTCAAGCGATCCTCCTGCCTCAGCCTCCCAAGAGCTAGGATTACAGATGTGAGTCACCAAGCCTAGCAATATTTTTAATGCCTATTCCTATGTAGATAAGAAACAATAATCACATTTGCATATACATAAAGAGTATCTCTGGAAGAATACACAAAAGAAGCAGTACTCTGCAAAAATATTTTTAAAATTTTATTAATGATTATTTTCTGGGAGAGAGATGGGAGGCCTTAAATAAGAAAAAAGGTGGGCTGGCATTCTGGGAGGCTGAAGCAGGAGGATCACTTGAGCTTAGGAATTCAAGACCAGCCTAAGCAAGAGGGAGACCCCGTCCCTACTAAAAATAGAAAAAATGAGCTGGATGTAGTGGTGATCGCCTATAGTCCCAGCTACTCAGGAGGCTGAGGCAGGAGGATTACTTGAGCCCAAGAGTTTGAGCTTGCTGTGAGCCAGGCTGACACCATGGCACTCAGTCTACCCCTAGAAACAGGGAGACTCTGTCTCAAAAAAAAATTAAAAAAAAAAGAAAGAAAAAAAAGAAAAAAAGTAGGGTTTCCCTTTTAACCCTTCTCTCATCAAAATAAAGTTCAGGTATTATAAATATGAAAGAAATATGAAATGCTTATGAAATGTTAAATAAATGCCCAGCATTGTTCTTAACTTCACAAAGTAACTGGGAAGCACCCAGAAAGAAAGTTTCTAAAAGTAAAAACCAAACAAATAAATCTAGGTTTTTCTAAATACCTCACAGTTAAATGCTTACAGCAAAAGAAAAAAAAAAAAAGGCTTTTTATGAAAATAGGTACTACTGAGAAAGAGAAAATAAGTTATTAAACAAAAAAGCCAAGTATTTTTATTAGGGGGTATAAAAATAGAGCAGTCAACAAAACACATAAATTCCCTTTAACCATCTATGTATTATATTAATAAGTTATTTCACTGCTGATTCTTTACTTAATTGAACAAGTATGTCATACACAAAGAAGGAACATGATTACTTTGTTTTAATTATTATACTAATAACATATTAAAACAAATAATGATTCATATTTATTCTCCATACACTATATTTACCTAGAATCAAATCCAAGGCTTTGTATCTAATAGGTCTTTTATATAATGATGAAATGAATTTAACTATTCTGAAGAAAAGAATGTTCCTTTGATCTTAGGCAGAGTTGACATGTGTCATATTAATAAACTGGCAAATTAGCAGACTCCTGTTTTATACCTATAGTTCTATTTTGCTCTTCTTCTTTAAGGGTTACTAATGGCAATAAAAAAATCTGCTTACAATTGGAAATTTGAATACTAACTAGATATTTGATGATATTATGAAACGATTGTGAATTTTTTAGGTATGATAATGGTATTGTAGTTAATCTAAGTTCTTTTATTTCATTTTCTTCTTGTTGAGTTATCCTTAAAAGATACATACTAAAATATTTAGAAATGAAATAGTAAAGATGATGTTTAGTGAGTCTAACAAAGTGTCACTATCCTTGTATTTATATTTACTCATTAGCTCCCAAAGTAAAAGCAAGCACGTCCTCCTAGGACTCCATGAATCTAGCTATCGGTATTAACATAGATATTACATACTTATTTACTATTAGTGGTTAAGCTGTCAGCAGTCATTGATATCAAAATGTAAAGCTCAACTTAAGTTTACTAACAATAAAGAAAAATTTAAACACTTTTCAATATTTACACTTAAAAGCACCTGCTCCAAAAATTCACTAACTCTTTTTATGCATGCCTGCACTCAACTGACCAGTACCAGTTTCCCCGAAAATAAGGCAGGGTCTGATATTTTTCCTCAAGAAGACACCCTAATGCTTATTTTCAGGGGATGTGTTTTTTTTTAAGTACAGTACAACAATCTACATTTATTCAAATATAGTTATCTTCTTCTGGAACATCATCATAACTCTCCAAACCCTAAATTCCATCCTGAATTTCTTGCAACTTTATTTCCTTTAGAACCATTGGCCCCAATCTCTCATGTCGAGCAACAGAGTTCTCATGGGGCAGATAGGAAGGGCTGCTCATCTTCTTTACCACTCCTCCAGGAAACGAGGAAACGCCTGGGTTGTGCAGATAAGCTGCGTAGCCACACCCATCACTAGGTCTTATTTTCGGGGTAGGGCTTATGTTGTGCAAATGCTTAGAAATCCTGCTAGGGTTTATTTTATGGGTAGGTCTTATTTTCAGGGAAGCACGGTATAATAACATGATAGTCCTTTTTTTAAAAGGTTCCATAATCAATTAATATTAGAAAACAATGTATATCATATCCATAATGTACATTATCATAAAAAGGCTCTGAGAAGTCCTGAGGTTAAACAAAAACTTATGTTTGAAGTCATTTAACAAATGTTTTTCCCAGACTTGAATCTTTTTTCTTTTTTTGGCCTTATATCTATTAAGGTCCTAAAGAACTGGCATTCTGAGTTATAAAGACATAAATACAAATATATAATAATGAATAAAGGGATGTTTATAGAAATATTTGGGTCTTTTAAAGAATAAATGTTGGCTGGGCATGGTGGTTCACACCTGTAATCCCAGCATTTTGGAAGGCCAAGATGGGAGGATTGCTTGAGGCCAGGAGTTCGAGACCAGCCTGGGCAATGTGGTGAGACCTCCATCTCTACAAAAATAAAAATAAAATTAGCCACTAGGCCAATCTAGATATTTGGGAGGCTGAGCCAGGAGGGTTGCTTGAGCCCAGGAGTTTGAGGTTACAATGAGCTATAATCGAGACCAGGAGTTCAAGGTTACTATGAGCTATGATCAGGTCAGTACACTCTAGCCTAGGCAACAGAGCAAGACCCTGTCTCTAAAAAAGTAAATTAAATAAATGTTAAAAACAAAATCTGTTGAAAGTCTTTCTGCATTTTGAGTGTTTCTTAAATAGACTAAAATATTTCACTAATTTCACCAAGAAATCTTGTTAAATTGCCTAGAAGCAATACCACAAGAAATTATACAGATGAATCTGTTATATCTCATAAGATAGGTTAGAATAGTGTATTGTACTACTTAAGACTGTTGAAATCTTTTTTGCATTAAATATAAGAAAAATTATCCCTACCCTTAAACTTATTTGATCCTTCACCCTGGAAAATAACCCTTTTTGATCTATGAAAAGGGTAATATTACCACAAATGCATGTGATAGTACATGATTTACAAGCTATATTTTAAAGCCGTTTTGCTAATAATTGGAACATACTAAATGTGATACCCACACTGAGGTAGTGTGGCATGCTATAAACAGTTTATGTAGTCATTCTGATTTTTATCACATGGCTTAAATATAAATGAACTACGATTCTCTAGACCTATGTACAAATACATACATACATTCACACACGCACACAATTGGCTTTTCCACTTTACCATTTTGATACCCTCCCCACGGCACAGCATTTCGTACTTCTGTCTCTCTGGCAGGTAATCCACAGCAACCCCTTTTTTCTTTGGTGTGGTTTTCTGATCAGATTGGTCATCTGAAGCAGACTTATTAACATCTTTTTCTTTAGCCATTATATACTCAAAATATTTTAAGTTACCATTAGCTCTCTGATGTTCAGGATCTATTAGAAGAGAAAGAAAGCATCCATGGGTAAGTTTACACATGTTTAAGCATCAGAATACAGTAATATAAAAACAGGTAACCATACAATTTATCTTTCAAACCAGGTTGCTTTTGTGAAAGGAAGCACTAATAAAAATTATTATACCAAAACAACAGGTGTAAACTAGTACTGCCCCATGTAAATAAGGACATACAGTCACCCTATATAAATATCACCCTATAGAAAAACCGTTCTGGAGATGAAAAAAACAGCCATTTATTTCAAAGTAGCAACTAGTGCTCCCACTCTGAGAATTTACAAATTAGCCAAAGGAACTATGTTCCATATGATGTTAAATGAATTTTAAATTCATGCTCATTCTACTTATTTTAAGCAATGGAAAAGGTTTTCATGAGACTGAAAAGTATTCATCACAGGGAAAACAGGGCATACGTAGTTCAAAAGCAACCTTTACCGCAGATACATTATAAATGTAGCCTACTTCTGAGGGCTGAATGGATTTCAGTCCCAAATTTGTAGGTAAGAAGGAAAAGGGAAGCTAAAGATATAATTTTCAAAAAAGCTAGAATCCACTAAATGCCTCATAATTGCCAGTCATAATTTTTAACTACCTTTTAGTAGGGGAAAAGAGGACTACACTGCCCATCCAGGAAGAAAAAATCTAAACAACTATACACACAAGCAAATAAAAAAGGCAGAACGGTATATAGAAACTTTACTTGTGAAAGTAACTGTTTAGGAAATTTAGCCCTAGATTGTAAAATATTTCTTGTCCTTCAAAAATTGCTCATAGTGTCTGTTATGATACACTATATAAGCCTAATCTTGTAAAAGAAAGGGAAAGGTGTGTGTGCGTGGGGAGGGAGAGTACATACTACAAGGAAACAAAAATATGTAGGTATCTTTGAGTGATTGGCTTATGGATCACTCTTCTGTATCTTTTTTCGTTTTGATAAACTTTCTATAAAGAACACAAAGTATGTTTTAAATCGGGAGGAAAAATCACTGGAAAATACTGAAAGGAAAATAAAAGTGACTTGAACTAATGTATCAATTTATGAATTCACCCAACTAGAAAATAACCCATTATCAAAGTTCATTTTAAGATGATCAATCCTTTTGAGCCATTTGACTCTTCTAACATACATGTATTTTCCTTTTCATAAAATTAATTTTTGGCCGGGCGCGGTGGCTCATGCCTGTAACCTTAGCACTCTGTGAGGCCGAGGGGGGTGGATCACTCAAGGTCAGGAGTTTAAAACCAGCCTGAGCAAGAGCGAGACCCCATCTCTACTAAAAATAGCAAAAATTAATTGACCAACTAAAAATATATATATAAAAAATTAGCCAGGCAAGGTGGCGCATGCCTGTAGTCCCAGCTACTCGGGAGGCTGAGGCAGAAAGATTGCCTGAGCCCAGGCGTTTGAGGTTGCTGTGAGCCAGGTTAACACCATGGCACTCTAGTCTGAGCAACAGAGTGAGACTCTGACTCAAAAAAAAAAAAAAAAAATTAATTTTTAAAAGTTTTAAAAGCTTCATTATATACCTATGGCTGCCTGAACTTATTATCATATAAATTCTGGACTCCATCTTCAGAGATTATGATTTAGTAGGTGCAGGGTAGAGAACAAGGAATTTTCATTTCTAACAAGTACCCAAGTAATTCTGATGCACATGGTCGTTGGACCATACTTGAAGAAACAGTATCTCTCTATTCAAAGTACTAGTGATAACATTCTCTCATAAGGTATACATTTTCTAACATTTGAATATGACAATCAAATATATTTTCAGCCCATTTATTTTAAATCATTTTATTTTTCAATATAAAATGCAATAAACCAAAACATCCTTCAAATGAAATGATTAACATTTGAAATAAACAAACATTTTTGACAGAGTTAGCTATATTAGGTTTTGAAATTCCTGGAGAATACAGAGCAAAAAAAGAAACACAGCCATTGTTGCAGTAATGTTCACTGAGAAAAATCAGTTGCCATTTACTTTGAGAATAAACATGGAGAGGATAAAGTATGTTTGACAGATAAGGTTCCTGACTTCTAACAAAAAGTATCAAAGGTATATGGATGGAGACACGTAGAAAATATATTATATATCCCCCAATATAACTATAGGCTTAAATTAGGCCCAAATAACTTACCTAGGTCAAGAAGCTTCTTTGTGAGCAAAAGCGCCTTATCCAGGTCTCCCTGCTGGTATACTGCATAGCTCAAATAGTCTAGAACAGAGACTTTATCTATGGTAGAAACCTCGCCTTCATCCAGTTGCCTTAGTGCTTGTTCCATCCATAGTTCTGTATGGTAATAATCTGCTTCTGTATAGGCTACTTTGCCCAACTCAAAGCAGTCCTCAGCTGTTAGAAAAGATTTGTGTTTTACTCCTATTAAAGGAAAATACAGAGAACTTTAGGAATCTTAATACTACTGTGCATTTATTTAAGACTATACAGCTTTCAAAATGCTATCTCACTTTTATTTAAACTTCACAATAATCTTCTGAGGTGGGAAAAGCAAAAGTTACCCTAATTTTATAAGCAAAGGAACAATCTATAAGGTAATGTAAAATGACAAGAATTACACAGCTGGTAAGAGGGGACATGGGACCTAGAGGACCCAGAACTTAAATTATCAGTCATCATACCAAAGTGAAACATCAATTAAGTTGAAATATGCTATTTTCTAACACAGTAGGAAGCACCATATAATATATATCTATCTCACTCCTAAACAACAATCTAGCAAGAGATGAGCATACAGGAGAGGCCAACCTGTCAACTGGTTTCTTTCTTTTAAATAGCATTAATGACATATGATCTAAATACCATAAAGTTCACCCATTTAAAGATTACAATAGTTCTTAGTATATTTACAGAGTTGTGCAACCATCACCACAATCTAATTTTAGAAAATTTTCATCATTCCAAAAGAAACTGTAACCATTAACAGTCACTACCCATTATCTCCCCCATCCCACCTGACCCTAGACAACCACTAACCTACTTTCTGTCTCTATAGATTTGCCCGTTCTGGACATTTCATACAAATGGAATCATACAATATGTGGTCTTGTATGACTAACCATTTCCACTCAGCACAATGTTTTCAAGATGCATCCGTACTGTAGTACGCTTTTTATTGTCTGTTGCACGGACAGACCACATTTTGTTTATTGGTTGATAGACATTTGGGTTGTTTCCTTTTTTCTTTTTTTGCTTTTATGAATAATGCTACTATGAACATTTGTATACAGATTTTTGTGAGGACATATGTTTTCATTTCTCCAATATATATGTAGCAGTGGAAATGCTGGGTCCTAGGACAAATCTACCCTTAACATTTTGAGGAACTGCCAAGCTTTTCCAAAGTGGCTATACCACTTTACATTCCCACCAGCAATGTATGAAATTCCAATTTCTCCACATCCTTGTCAATAATTATGATGATCCTTCTTTTTTATTATAGACAGTCTAGTGGGCATGAAGCGACATTTCATTTTGAGTTTGATTTCCATTTCCCTAAGGACTGATGAGCACATCTTTTCATGTGCTCATTTGTCCATTTGTGGATCTTCTTTGGAAATTTGTCAATTGAAATCTTTTGCCTATTTAAAAAATTTAGTTATTCATTTTTTATTATTGATTTGTTAGAGTTCATTAGATATTTTGGATACAAATCCCTTATCATTCATATGATTTTCAAGTATTTTTTCCCATAATATGGGTTATCTTTTCACTTTCTTGATGGTATATTAATACTTTGAAGCACAAAATTTTAATTTTGAAGGAGTCTAATTTATTAATCTTTTATCACTTGTATTCTTGGTGTATGTTAGCTGGCTTCTGAAGTGAAACTTCTATTTTAAGAAAAAGAGGTATTGACAGTTTACGTGTGATAAAATATAAATAGAAAACCAAAACATTGGGAAAATATTTAGCTTCATTAACCACTGAAGAAATATGAAATTAAAACCACCATGAAGCAAAATAGCTTAAAATAATGGTCCGTATTTATTGAGGTCTTACTATATTTCAGGTATTTGTCACTTATTTAACCCTTTAAGAAATTTAGCACTAAGAATAAAAACTTCATATCGTATGACTTAATACTACTATTTTTCAATTATTTCGTTGAGATTTAATACTGGGGGTTAGAGAGAATACCTTCTTGTATAAAAGATTTTTGTGGCTGAACTAAATATTATAGCTAAGAACTGTAATAAGCACTGGGTACAGTGGCTCATGCCTATAATCCCAGCAGTTTGAGAGGCCAAGGCAGGAGGATCACTTGAGCCTGGGCGTTCAAGATCAGCCTGGGCAACAGAGTGAGATCCCATCTCTAAAACAAAATTTTAAAAAATTAGCCAGGCATGGTGGCATGCACCTGTTGTCCTAGCTACCCAGGAGGCTGAGCTAGGAGAATGGCATTAGCCTGGGAGTTGAAGGTTACAGTGAGCTGTGATCACACTGCATTACAGTCTGGGCAACACAGTGAGACCCTGTTTCACAAAAACCAACCAACCAAACAAACAAACAAAAAAACTATAATAAAGTAAAAGCAAGGAAATATACAGGCAGGTATGTCAATATAATAGTATTTTTCATTAAGAAAGATAATTTTAAATGCCATATAGAAAAGCCAGAAAAATTTAGACAGAACTATATCAAAATATTAAATTGTTACCTTGGTGGGAAGATTACAAGTTGTTTCTTAAACCTTTATACCTTTTTATCTATTCAAATATTGTACAATTACCCTTATTACTTCTATAAGAACAAAGAAAAACAGGGAAAAAACTATTAGAAATAAGTTTTAAAAGCACAACTCTGAATGATGTGCACAGAATAACAATCATGTAACATTCCATCTCTATGAGATGAGTTACTTGGAGATTTTTAAGGACTTGAGTATTTTGTATTGTTTTCAGTTTATACCATGTTAAATAAATAATAGAGAATTATTTCTGGCTCAGAAATTATGGGGAAAAAGCTTCTGATATAAAACAGAAATGCTGGGCAAAATACAACAATTATCCATTTATTCTATAGCCAAGTTCACAAAAATTAAATTTCCTGGAGCCAAAACTAAAAAAGAACTTGAAACCCAGAGAGGTAAGCCAAGTATGAAGCTGTATCTACCTTAGAGGCAGTCACCAGAATCAGAAACCTAAAGGTTTGATTTTTCATTACCAAGCAGGGGATAGGAGATAAAGCCTCCGGCCCATGCAAAGTAACAAGCTGGTTCTGAGAAGCCCACATAAAGTAAACCCTTAAAGAATTACAGCTTATGAAATGAAAGAATGAACTAGAAAAAATATGTCAGCTGGCAAAGCCAAACAACAAAAGAACTTATTTTCTCAGTCTATACTATAAGTAGGAAAAAAAAATCCCCAACAGAATTCCATAGGCATGACCTCAGGGAGGTTTTGATTTCAAATTTATATTGTCTAAATGGTCTGGGAAACTAAAGCCAAGAAATTAACTTAAAATGGTCCTAGGTTGGTAATATCATAGGGCATCTAGCAGAAGCTACATTTGTACTCTGGAAAATGCACCCTTGCCCCAGGCTTTACAATATCCCCACAGATGATACCAGCTGAAGCACATACAACTTAAAATTACAAAGCATGTGATGAAATAAGACACTATGAGCAAAGTCAGCAGATATTAAAAGAGCTATGGCGGTAGAAATTTTTCCAGAATTAAACACATGAAACTTCAGATTCAGAAAGCACAAAGAATCTCAGGCCAAACAAATAACAGTATATATAAGGGCTTCTTAAAGATGTGTTTCAAGGAGGAAAATTCCAAAAGTAAAGTCTGAGGTACAAGAAAGAATGATGAACAAGTATTACAGCTCTTTTAAAATTTGTCCTCCCCCCCCCAAAAAAAGAATGATGAACAAAGAAACTGGTATACATATAAGCCAATCTAAATTAACGTAAACTAAACTACTACCAGATTGGCAAAAATTTCCATACTTGACATTTTTTGGTGATGCCATGGGGGAAATAGGCACTCTCATATACTGCTGGTAGAAATGCAAAATGATAACTCCTGTAGAGGGTAGTTGGGACAATATTAGCAAAATTATCTACTCATTTACTCTTTAATGCAGTGGCACCACTTCTAGAAAAATATCCCAAAGATCACACTTAGCAAAAAATACAAAATAACCTATGTACAAATAATGCTGTGTATCACAGCAATATTTTTTAACAACAAAAGGCTGCAAACAAACCAGATGTTCACCAAAAGGGGACTAGTTAAACTGGAACCTCCACAAAATATAGTAACATGCAGCTGTAAAAAGAAATGAGGGGCCGGGCACGGTGGCTCAAGCCTGTAATCCTAGCTCTCTGGGAGGCCGAGGTGGGAGGATCCTTTGAGCTCAGGAGTTCGAGACCAGCCTGAGCAAGAGCGAGACCCCCATCTCTACTATAAATAGAAAGAAATTAATTGGCCAACTAATATATATAGAAAAAATTAGCCGGGCATGGTGGCGCATGCCTGTAGTCCCAGTTACTTGAGAGGCTGAGGCAGCAGGATTGCTTGAGCCCAGGAGTTTGAGGTTGCTGTGAGCTAGGCTGACGCCACGGCACTCACTCTAGCCTGGGCAATAAAGTGAGACTCTGTCTCAAAAAAAAAAAAAAAAGAAATGAGGATTTCTATATATGATATGAAGTGATATCTGGGGCATATTAATAAATTAAGGCACAAAAGTACAAAACAGCATTTACAGTATGCTACCTTTTGGGTATATGTTGAGAGAAAATAGGACTTTATATATTTGCTTTTATTTTCAAAAAAATTGGAAATAGAAAAAATAAGATGGTTACATACAGGAAAAAGAAGGGAATAGGTTGAAGAGCATAGGAATTAAAGTGAGACTTCTGTAAATGTACCTTATTAGTACAGTTTGACTGTGAAAGAATATAAAAAGTCTTATATAATTAAAAACAATAAATCAAAAGAAAAAAATCCCTAAAAATTGAGGAAAAGATACTGAAATAAATGAACCTATCTGTTTAACAAGTTGAGGGCATAACCACACAAGGAACTGAATTACTTTACGTGTCTTTAAAACAATATTTTGACTGATCATATCTAGTGCGATATATTCTAAGGATAAAAAGTACAAAAAGGCTGGGCACAGTGGCTCACGCCTATAATCCTAGCACTCTGGGAGGCCAAAGCAGGTGGATTGCTCAAGGTCAGGAGTTCAAAACCAGCCTGAGCAAGAGCGAGACCCTGTCTCTACTAAAACTAGAAAAAAATTAATTGGCCAACTAAAAATATATAGAAAAAATTAGCCGGGCATGGTGGTGCATGCCTGTAGTTCCAGCTACTTGGGAGGCTGAGGCAGGAAGATCGCTTGAGCCCGAGTTTGAGGTTGATGTGAGCTAAGCTGACGCCATGGCACTCTAGCCCGGGCAACAAAGTGAGACTCCGTCTCAAAAAAATAAATAAAAATAAATAAAAGTACAAAAAAACTGTACTCAGTATTTTGATGTTATTAATAGTACAGGTACCATTATTTTGAGATTATTTTAAGCATATTATAGATAATACAATGAAGTAATTATGCTAATGGTCATTAGGAACCAAGATTTCCAAAACAAGAGAAAAGAGATTTAAGTATGAACTCTGTAGTTTCAATTTGAATTGGAGTAACAATACCAACTTATATATTTCCTATCTCTGTTCATTGAAAAGACCTGGAATAAATTACAAATTCAATAGCAATAAACACACCTAGAACCTAGCCAGACTGCTGCTTAAATGTCACTACCTGTTAAAAGGAATCAAGGCTTGGGCTCCCTTGGCACACTGCTGAAGCAGGAGGATCACTTGAGCCCAGAGGTTCAAGGCTGTAGTGCACTATGATCACACCTGTGAAAAGCCAACGGTACTCCAGCCTGAGCTACTTCCATGCTACCAAAGAATAATATGATCATTTCAAAAAGACAAAAGTGCCAATCTGAAGAGGTTCCCACTGGCCTAAAATGGGATAATATAAGCATCAAAGAAATAATGATATAATGGATTGAAATATAAAAATCTCTGAATTCATGATACTTCAGATAAAAATCACTGGTCACTATGAAAGTTGTCAGGATATCAACTCATTACTCTAAAAACTGATAAAGAAGAATAATTATAGATTTATCCTACCTTTCCTGTATAAACTACAGTTTAAGGTATCCAAATGGTTCATGAAGGAACATTCTTATTTATAAATTCCAGCTATTAATACTAAAAGAAATGATGGAATGAGAAAAATCACCCATTTGCAATCCCTAATGTTATGGTGGTTCTAGGCAATAAACCACTACAGTTGCCAAAGGCTGCCAAAACCATTAGATGAAACTCAAAGAGAACTTTACATGGAGAGATGAGGCTCTCACCACTTGAACCCCACTCTTCAATGAGCATCACAAAAAGTGTGACAAGATATTGGGTGTCAGTTCATGCAATTCAATAGAAAGTTCATAGTGCCACCTATGGAATTAATTAAAAACTTAACTTGAATCTAATCAAGCCTTAATCTCTAAAAAGTTTGCAGGAAACACACGCAGTAGAGGAACAAGTTAACCACCAAAGAAGAAATCAGTCAATTCCAGTATGTGGGACATTCCACAGAACATTTTACCAGGTTTTCTCAAATTATTAATGTCATAAATAGAAAAAAAAAAAAAAGGAGAGGGGAATAAAAGAGATTTAAGAGACATAACCAAAAAATGCACTGTAAAAGAACATTTTTGAGATCACCAAAGAAACTGAATATTGACTTGGTAATTTAGTTAGGCAGGATAATAGGAAATGGTTATGTTATCTTTTAAAAAGACCTGATCAGTTAGATATATATACATATTGAATTATTTATGGATAAAATGACCTGATGTCTAGGATTTGCTTTGAAAATACTCCAATCAAAACAACAAAAAGAAGGGATGGTGAGAATAGATGTAACAAGAATGGCAAATGTTAAAAACTTTTGAAGCTCAGTGATGGATGCATGAGGCTCATTATGTTATTACCTTTATTTTTGTGTGTCATGTTTGACATTTTCCATGATAAAAGATGTTTTATAAATAACAGCAAAAAGAAGAAAGTCATGTCCTCCAGGATTCTTTTTATGCCTTATAAAGAAAATCACATAGTTCCCTTTCTAACACAAACAAAAAAAAAATGAGAAGTATGTGAAAAAATAACAAACTACACGATAAATTAAACACTGCTTACCTAACAACACTTCCCTTTGAAAATATAGTTCTGAGACTAAATCCATATTATACTAGAAGTTATGCCTCTAAAAGAGTAAATAAAGTGTTTAAAAGAAACTATCAGTTGTAGACTAGACTACATTTCTCTGATAAAACAGATATAATCTTTTACATTTACTTAAGTGTCTGATAATATCACAAAGGAAATTGATGGAGAAAGAAACAATGGTGATTTCTTTAATAAATTTTGACTGAATACACTTCAAGGAGTCACTAAATTGGCCAGAACTCTTATAGCTTTACATACAAAGCACTCAAGTAGTATTCTGAAGAAAAACATTTGGAAAAATGATAGTTTCTCTCTCTTACACATTAAAATTGTCTACTTAAGTTAGTCTCTATAAATACAAGCTTTCACAGTAACAAGCTAGAAGCATATCCACAACTATTAAGTCCTAAGAGAAAGGGAAGGTGGTTCTTTCATCCTCGAAGGCTATGAAACAAACCATAGTTTAAAATCTTAAAATACAGAAGTCTTTTTTGTATTAACATTGTCCTAATGGACTGAACAGAAAAGCCAAATGATAGTTTTTTATAGACTAGAAGAGTTATCTTACCTGGAAGATTACCCTTTGAGATGGTATCTGTATCCAAATTGTAGGTGTCCTGGAGACGCAACAGAGCTTTGGCTGCCCCAACCTGATCTTCATCATTAGGGAAGTATTGTCTCTGAATGGTTAGGTTAGAGATAAAGCCTTGAAATAGAAAAAGGAAAAGGAAAAGAAGGGAAAAATAAAAGTCAGTCACCATGGTATCTATGGAAAACAGGATAAAAAAATTTTTTTTTAAATATGCTAAAACAGCCGGGCAAGGCAGATCATCCCTGTAATCCCTAGCACTCTGGGAAGTCGAGGTGGGAGGATTGCTTGAGCTCAGGAGTTCAAGATCAGTTTGAGCAAATGTGAGACCCCATCTCCACAAAAACTAGAAAGATTAGCTGGGTGCTGTGTCGCATGCCTGTAGTCCCAGCTACTCAGGAAGATGAGTGAGGCAGAAGTATCATTTGAGCTCAGGAGTTTGAGGTTGCAGTGAGCTACAATGATGCCACTACCGTGTTTCCCTGAAAATAAGACCTACCCATAAAATAAGCCCTAGCGGGATTTCTAAGCATTTGCACAATATAAGCCCTACCCCAAAAATAAGACCTAGTGATGGGTGTGGCTACGTAGCTTATCTGCACAACCCATGCATTTCGTGGCAGAGCGGTAAAGAATACGAGCAGCTCTTCTCATCTGCCTCATGAGAGCTCTATTGCTCGACATAAGAGATTGGGACCAGTGGTTCTAAAGGAAATAGAGTCACAAGAAATTCAGGATGGAATTCGGGGTTTGGAGAGTTATGATGATGTTCCAGAAGAAGACGACTTAACTATATTTGAATAAATGTACATTGTTGTACCATACTTAAAAAAAATAACACATCCCCTGAAAGTAAGCGTTAGGGTGCCTTCTTGAGGAAAAATAAACATCAGACCCTGTCTTATTTTCGGGGAAACATGGTACACTCTAAACCAGGGCCACAGAGTAAGACTCTGTCTCAAAAAAAAAAAAAAAAAAGGCTGTAAAACCTCACAGACTTCTAATACACAGTCTTTATAAGGATTTTTCCAAATCTATTTTATCATTTCCACCATACCACAAAAGTTCCACATCTCAACAAGAAAAAATTAAATACATTGAATGAGATTTAATATACCTCTAACTTATTCAAACTTCCCAAACCCTTTCCAATGTTGCTTATGTAATCTGAGGTCTAACTGTATCTGTATTAGTAGGTAAAGACCAACTAACACAATAATTGAGTTATACAGTATAGCAAGAAACAAAAAGTGCCTGCACTAAGCTTGAGAAATGAACAGATTTATCAATCTGACAATGACATACATTGGCAACTAATTATACTTTCAGATAACAGATCATAAGTAAAATCTGTGCATAAAAGAAAGGTTTTCTTTTATGTAGCACACATATAAATATGTAAATATATAAAGTTTGGTAGAATTCTTTAAGGGGAAGGAAAAGATGTTGTCAATTATACATTTAGGATCAACAGCTAGTTTATTAAAAAATATTTAGACCTGTTTAATTATCAAATATAGTGTTCATCAATCAATATTTCCTATATGTAAAACCTAATCTTTTTTTTTTTTTTTGAGACAGAGTCTCACTCAGTTGTCTGGGCTAGAGTGCCATGGCATGAGCCTAGCTCACAGCAACCTCAACCTCCTGGGATCAAGTGATCCTCCTGCCTCAGCCTCCCAAATAGCTAGGACTACAGGCAGGTGCCACCATGCCCAACCAATTTTTTCTATATATTTTTAGTTGGCCAATTAATTTCTTTCTATTTTTAGTAGAGATGGGGTCTCACTCTTGCTCAGGCTGGTTTTAAACTCCTGACCTTGAGCGATCCTCCCGCCTCGGCCTCTCAGAGTGCTAGAATTAAAAACCTAATCTTAATTTAAATAAGTTTTATATAAAGTATAGCAAAAATCAAACAAAGCAATTACTGATAACTATATAATCCTTAAGAAAAATGGATGCTAAATACTTCTTAAGAAACAAACTGAAAAAATCCAAAAAGTGGTTTAAAATTTTAATAATATAGGTGTCATTATGTACAAATAAAAATTAGACATGAGGCTTCCCTTTCCTCTCATTAACTTATAATCAACTATATGTATTTTGAATAGCAAAAGATCTGGCATTTTTTATGTTAATGGAAATATATAAATGAACAACTGGCTCACAGGTACAGTTCTTATTAAGCATATTTTTTATGTGGATTTCCCCCCCTCTGTTGAAGACCAGGTCTTGCTGTGTTGCCAAGGCTGAAGTGCAGTGGCTATTCACAGGCATGATCCCACTACTGATCAGCTTAGGAGTTTTGACCTGCTCTGTTTCTAACCATATTTTTTAGTTTTAATACCAACTTTCAGTCACAATCTCACATAGAATTTTACTGGTAAGTTTTAACATTTTAAGGCAATATATGTAACCTAAACATTTATAGCCCATGATATGCTGAAATAAAAAAAAATTTTAATTTTAAAAAGTTTTAACATTTTACAGAAGACTCTAATGTTTCTTATGCCCCAAACAAAATCCAAGAAGTTGCTTAAATCCTCTAATAAAAAGAGGAAAAAAAAGATACATGCATGTATACATACATAGATACATACACACACACTTCCTTAAAAATGTTCTCAGGATGTTATATAGTAGAGAAAATAATCAAAGGCATTTCCTTCTCATAGTGAAGAAGTATTCACAAGTACTTGCCTTAATTTTTCTTTTCAAGGTTTCCTGTCCTATGCATAATAGTTTACTTCACTGCTTACAAACACTGGTAAGCATCCTTGAAGTATTTCATTTACATAGCAAGCTCAGCTCTTTCCTTCTCTTTTTTTTTTTTTGCCACCTATAATTCAATAAATATGAGCCTCTACTATGTATTAAGCATAATCCCTTTACTTCCTTAAACTCCAGACTTAGTTTTCTATGTCTGTCACTAAAATATCCAAAATATCTCAGCATTTTAACTATAATTTTATCGTTTCACATAAAAGACTTATTATCTCTGTTTGCAGCCTCAGCTTTTTAATTTATTGTCTACATTGAGTAAAATAATCCTAAGCTTCAAAATAGTAGGTAAAACAAAGCTAACACTTCTCTTCATAGTAACACTCCCAATATTTTAAAAATTGATTAAAGATATATACATAAATTTTTAAAGTATGAAAGTAATATCCCCAAAAAAAACTCTCAGAAATGAAGCTATATGCCAAACAATCTGTTCACTTTTATAGATTTCAAAACACAAAGCATCAGTGTTAATCACCAACAACAGAAACCACTTCTTTTTTAATCAAAGAATTCAGAATCTTGACTAAATTCACTCTATTCAAACCAAATGCAACCATGCAATAATCCAATTACAACATCAAACACTTGATGCTTTGGGGACTGAATCTATCCCCAATTTTAGCATTTCTATAAGTGATAGCAATATTGCTTTACGTTTTTGGCTCATTAGTCTCCTCAGACTTACCATCTGACATATCCTTAAGGACCAGATTCTCCAACTCACTCCACTCAGTGTTCAGACGTTTCATTAACTTGAATGCATTTACAGGATGCCCGACAAATCCTTCTGGATCTTTTGTCGCTGTGCTGGTTAACCGATCTAACTTCTCTGCCCACCTATAGATGTAAAACATAAAAATGGAGTTGTACATACACTTCATAAGAAAAAATACAATTGAGTAAAAGCACTCAGGAAAAAAAAAAGAACTAGAGGTTTTTTTTTTTGTCTCACTTTGTTGCCCAGGCTAGAGTGAGTGCCGTGGCATCAGCCTAGCTCACAGCAACCTCAAACTCCTGGGCTCAAGCAATCCTACTGCCTCAGCCTCCCAAGTAGCTGGGACTACAGGCATGTGCCACCATGCCAGGCTAATTTTTTCTATATATATTAGTTGGCCAATTAATTTCTTTCTACTTACAGTAGAGACAGGGTCTCGCTCTTGCTCAGGCTGGTTTCAAACTCCTGACCTCGAGCAATCCGCCCGCCTCGGTCTCCCAGAGTGCTAGAATCACAGGTGTGAGCCACCGCGCCCGGCCAAGACTAGAGGTTTTTGAGTTAAACTATAACTACAATTTCTTTTTAAAGTAAAATTATAGACCTGGCTTGGTGGTTCATCCCTGTACTCCAGCACTTTTGAGAAACAGAGGCAGGAGGACTGCTTGAAGCCAGGAGTTCAAGACCAGCCAACACAGAGAGATCCCATCTCTATAAAAAATTAAAAAATCAGCTGAGCATGGTGGCAAGCACAGCTACTCTGGAGGCTGAGCCAGAAGGATCACTTGAGCATGGTTAGAGGTTGCAGTGAGCTATGATGGCGCCACTGCACTCAAGCCTGGGTGACAGAGAAACACTGTCTCACACACACACAAAAAGTAAATTATAAAGGCTCTTTAAAAAGCAATATCTTGGCCAGGCATGGTGGTTCATGCCTGTAATCCTAGCACTCTGGGAGGCTGAGGCGGGCGGATTGCTCAAGGACAGGAGTTCGAAACCTGAGCGAGACCCTGTCTCTACTAAAAATAGAAAGAAATTAATTGACCAACTAAAAAGATATATATATAGAAAAAATTAGCCAGGCATGGTGGCGCATGCCTATAGTCCCTGCTACTGGGGAGGCTGAGGCAGAAGGATCGCCTGAGCCCAGGCGTTTGAGGTTGCTGTGAGCTAGGCTAATGCCACAGCACTCACTCTAGCCTGGGCAACAAAGTGAGACTCTGTCTCAAAAAAAAAAAAAAAAAAAAGCAGTATCTTTTTATGGATAAAATTCTAACTTCACAGAATCAAAATACAACCATAAGATCTTTTGTTTTAGTTTTGTTTCTCCCAAATGGTTACAGTCAATGGAACCTCCCTGTCTTAGTAAAGCTGTGATTGTATCCCTCCAGTAAAAGTCTAAAAATTCATTTCCCCATAGGTCCGTAAGGCCAATGGAGAACTGATTATTACAAAGTACCAATTAGCCCAACCCAAATTCAGTTACATGTTCATTTAAATCAACTTATACCAAATTTTTATATCCAGTATCTAGAAACTATATTTTAAAACAAAAAAACTGAATACTTAGCTACTCATTAGATAAAAGACAGGAATTCTCAGATCAGGATTAACTATGAACTTGAGTCAACTGAAAATAAATTAGTATTTGAGAAAAACTATCAATTTAATAATACTAACCACTCTTATCACTATAATCTCTACAATGGAACCACAGGAGTGAAGGATAAGTAGAATTGGAAAATTGCTCCAGCAGGAGGCTTGATTGGGGAGGTTAGAGGAAGACAGAAGAAAATACTAGAAACACTTTAAAATCTGTCAGTCAACTCCCCGTATCCATCCATATTCTTATCTCAATCCATGTTTTTCCATGTGAACCTTGGCAGAGGCCTAATTCTTGTTTTCTGTGCTTCTGTTTTAGCCATTTCAGCTGGTTTTGTAAGACTGAAAGATGGCTTTCATCTCTACTCAGAGAATATTTTAGCTTGAGAAAGAAAACATCCAGGTAGAGTCAGTCATGATAAGTAAAAACACTTTGCTTACTTTTTTATTTGTTCTAACTTATCCTCTTCTGCCTTAATATAATCTTTCAGAGAAGTCACCAGATCTTTCTCAGTATGAATCAAATCGGTCATCTGACCTAGAAGGGGAAGGGGAGAAGAAGGTTACCAAATACTCGTTTTCATGAACACAAGTATTAGAATAATTTAAGAATGACTGAGAATGCTTCATTCTATAAGGACTTAACTGGTGGTGAATCAGACACATTAGAGAGAGTCATCTTTTTTCTTTTCCTTTTTTCACCAGGTAAATCAAAATAAAGCCAAAAACTTTTCTTTTTTTTTTTTTTTTTTTGAGACAGAGTCTCACTTTATTGCCCAGGCTAGAGTGAGTGCCGTGGCATCAGCCTAGCTCACAGCAACCTCAAACTCCTGGGCTCAAGCAATCCTGCTGCCTCAGCCTCCCAAGTAGCTGGGACTACAGGCATGCGCCACCATGCCCGGCTAATTTTTTCTATATATATTTTAGTTGGCCAATTAATTTCTTTCTATTTATAGTAGAGATGGGGTCTCGCTCTTGCTCAGGCTGATCTTGAACTCCTGAGCTCAAATGATCCGCCCACCTTGGCCTCCCAGAGAGCTAGGATTACAGGCTTGAGCCACCGCGCCCGGCCCAAAAACTTTTCTAATCAAGTATTCCAGTTCTAATTTTCAAGCTACTTAATTTTGCATGCTTAGACTATGTTTGCAAATTGTCTTTTTACCTACAAATGTATTTTTAAATTACAAAACAACACAACTTTCCAAGGATCAATGTTTGTTCAACTCCTCTCTCACCTTTGTTTTTGAAACTAATTTTTCATTCAATAAAAACACACTAGGCCGGTCACGGTGGCTCAAGCCTGTAATCCTAGCTCTCTGGGAGGCCGAGGTGGGCGGATCCTTTGAGCTCAGGAGTTCGAGACCAGCCTGAGCAAGAGCGAGACCCCATCTCTACTATAAATAGAAAGAAATTAATTGGCCAACTAATTTATATAGGAAAAAAAATTAGCGGGGCATGGTGGCGCATGCCTGTAGTCCCAGCTACTTGGGAGGCTGAGGCAGCAGGATTGCTTGAGCCCAGGAGTTTGAGGTTGCTGTGAGCTAGGCTGATGCCACGGCACTCACTCTAGCCTGGGCAAGAAAGTGAGACTCTGTCTCAAAAAAAAAATAAATAAATAAATAAAAAATAAAAACACACTAAAAAGAAGTTTCAAATGATCTATGCTTAGTTATTTAGAATAGGATGAGAGTCATCATTTTATATCCTCAAATCAAGTGTCATAAAATACTTATGTTTCCATTAGCTCTACAATTCTACAAGGGTAATATTGGTCAACAGAATGAAGGAAAAACATCTCATTGAAGATGGATAAAGCATGCATATAGGAAAATATAAAAAGACAGTCAAAGTATGAGGAATATTCTGGGAGGAGGGGGACATAGAAAGGTCTTAAATTTCTTAAATTCCACGTACTGCTGTTTCCCCCCTCCCCCCATTAGCCAATATGCTATTTTTTTAATACCTGTAACGATGCAGAAAAATTATGATATAGAAAAAAATCTTGTGCTCACAGATTCTTTTTTCTTTTTTTTGAGACAGTCTCGCTTTGTTGCCCAGGCTAGAGTGAGTGCCATGGCGTCAGCCTAGCTCACAGCAACCTCAAACTCCAGGCTCAAGCAATCCTATTGCCTCAGCCTCCCAAGTAGCTGGGACTATAGGCATGTGCCACCCTGCCCGGCTAATTTTTTCTATATATATTAGTTGGCCAATTAATTTCTTTCTATTTATAGTAGAGACGGGATCTCGCTCTTGCTCAGGCTGCTTTCGAACTCCTGACCTTGAGCAATCTGCCCACCTCGGCCTCCCAGAAAGCTAGGATTACAGGCGTGAGCCACCGCGCCTGGCCTGCTCACAGATTCTTAAATGGAAAAAGCAAGTCAGAAAATAATATGCAGGCCACACGTAGTGGCTCACGCCTGTAATCCTAGCATTCTGGAAGGCCAAGGCGGGCGGATTGCTCGAGGTCAGAAGTTCGAAACCAGCCTGAGCAAGACCCCCTCTCTACTAAAAATAGAAAGAAATTAATTGACCAACTAAAAAGATATATACAAAAAATTAGCCAGGGATGGTGGCGCATATCTGTAGTCATAGCTACTTGGGAGGCTGAGGCAATAGAATTGCTTGAGCCCAGGAGATTGAGGTTGCTGTGAGCTAGACTGATGCCACAGCACTCACTCTAGCCTGGGCAACAAAGTGTACTCTGTCTCGAAAAAAAAAAAAAAGAAAAAACAATATGCAGCATGTTATTTGTCTGTCTGTGCACTTTCTTTGATATGTTTTCCTAAACTTTCGTAAGTTTATAATCTGAATGCATATCATTTTTGTAGCCAGGAAAAATTACTTTAACAAAAATAATAAATTATTTTAAAAAGAGAGAGAGGAGCTTTTAGAGGGGCAGGGAGTAAACCGATGCTTCAGTCTTTGGGAATACACTGTATCTGTTTTTATAGATTTAAAAACACTAAAAATGAGACTGGGCACAGTGTCTCATGTCTGTAATCCTAGCACTTTGGGAGGCCAAGGTGGAAGGATTGCTTGAGGCCAGGAGTTCAAGACCAGCGTGAGCAAAAGCAAGACCCCATCTCTACAAAAAATAGAAAAATTAGTCAGGCGTAGTGGCATGTACCTATAGGCAGAAGGATCCCTTGAACCCAGGGGTGTGAGGTTGCAGTGAGCTATGATAACACCACCACTGCACTCTAGCCTGGGCGAAAGAGTGACATCCTGTCTCAATCAATCAATCAACCAAAAAATGGAAAATTTTAAATACAAAAACAACACAAACCAAAAAATATTAAGACTTACCAATTGAAGTAAAAAAGCCTGGATGGGCCGAAGACTGGGGAAGTAGAATCCCTACAATTAAAATACACCAGATCATCCTGGAAGATTTAATTTTACAGGTTCACACACCTGCAGGAGAAAAATACAGCCATTACTTAAAAAAAAAGATAAAAAAAAGAGGGGAAGGGAAATGTTCCTTACCTAGTCTTTCTATGAACAAAATGAAAGTCAGACTCCAAGGCTGCCCATAGAATTAATGTTAATTCTTATAAATTGTTTAATAATTTAATAGCTACTATCCTATTCTTCCTATACTTAGAGTACTACCTTGACATTTCACATTAGAGAAAAATGTACGTTTATCACCTGATAATTTATGCTTAAAAATTCAAGCTGAGTTTTTCTCCTTAGTTACTATTACAATTAGAGTAACTAAACAATAATGGCTCTTTCGTACAGCCTGAACAATAATTTTCTCTGTGATCTAGATCCAAACCATCAATTTCCCATAAAAATATACCAATTTGTTAAATATTACCAGTGCATTTTATCTTTTATTTTTAATTTAATTTTTAATTTTTTAAGACAGAGTGTCACTGTGTTGACCTGGCTAGAGTAAGTACCATGGCGTCAGCCTAGCTCATAGCAACCTCAAACTCCTGGGCTCAAGAGATCCTCCTGCCTCAGCCTCCCAAGCAGCTGGGACTACAAGCACGCGCCACCACGCCCAGCTAGTTTTTTATTTGTATTTTAGTTGCCCAACTAATTTTTTCTATTTTTAGTAGAGACAGGACCTTGCTCTTGCTCAGGCTGGTCTTGAACTCCTGACCTCAAGCAATCCTCACACCTCGGCCTCCCAGAGTGCTAGGATTACAGGCGTGAGCCACCTCATCCAGTCTACCAATGCATTTTAAAGATGTTAGGGTATGTGTTAAAGTAAAAAGATTTCAGAGGTTTCTGTTTAATACTTAAAATTTCTAAATTGGTTCATCTTTTCTCTATATGGCTTTAAATTCTAAAATAAATTCAATTAAAAGTTGTAGATTTGGGGGCAATGAAAATGTTCTAAAATCAGCCAGGTGCAGTGGTGCCGGGCTATAGTCCCAGCTACTCCAGAGAATGATGTGGATGGCTTGAGCCCAGGAGTTGGAGGCTAGCCTCGGCAACAAAGCAAGATCCCATCTCTTAAAAATTAATACATAAGAAAAATAGACTGTGATTGAATAACTCTGTGAGACTACTAAAAACCACCAAACCATGAATATTAAACAGGTGAACTACATGGTATAACGAATTATATCTCAATAATGCTACTTTTTGTTTTTGTCTTTGTTGGAGGGGAAGGGGGGAGTCTTGCTATGTTGCCCAGGCTGAACTCAAATTCCTTGGCTCAAAGGATCCTTCTGCTCGGCCTCCTGAGTAGCTTGAACATCAGGCAGGCCACCGTGTCCAGCTTTTTTTTTTTAATTGTAGAGAATCCAAAATGAATAAACAGCCCTGTCCATTTAAACTAGTAATTTCTCTCAAAGGGCCTAGTATTGAGTTTTCTTATCTGCTATGTTCTATGTAAAAAATCTTAGCCTCAGACATAGCTATCGCTATTTATTTTTTCCTTTTTTAAAATCTGGCAGCAAAGTCCTTCCGTATTTTTTCTCTATGTCCCTGGTAGTATTGTCTTTTCTAATGAGGATTCGTCATGGCAGATGATGATATCAACTAACCAACAGAAAGGCTTTACCCCACTTTCCCAGATACCCTGCTAGCACTCTTCTCTTATTCCTTCTCCACTATAAACATGTACTTTATGTCTTTCTTATTACCTTACAGAAGAATAAGTTAACATCATAGTTTGCCCCAGTAACAGGCTCCTTCCTATTGGTAACTCTGACTTGTGCAGGCACCTCAGACTCTTGCTGTGTGACTTGAGCTAAACCAACAGGTTCAAGACTACGAAAGATCCCTATTCCACAAAAGCTGAAAAATAACCCCACTTTCCCCCTAACTTGAATCTCAATAAAAATAGATCACCACAAAACTGACTTTCTGAAAGTACTCCTAAATCTCTTCCCTCAAGTTTGCTGCAAACTTTGAGATACTTCCAGAACCACAAGGAGTGAAATACACTGCTCTCTTGGCTGCCTTACAGTGATTTTGGGAAGGTTTCTAGAATGTAGCAGATGTAGACACTTCCTCTCCTGGGGTCCTGCCAAAGCACAAGGCTTTTTCAAAAGGCTGGGCTGTCTGAAGAGTCTAGAATTTTCTGTTTAAACAGATTTCTGTCATAATCTTCTTCATGAGTAAATGCTATTTCCAGAAAATACAAATGTTTTCACTGTACTAACAAAAGGCTAAACACAAATGTTGTCTAAACTTTTAACTCGGATGAGAATTTAGATTATCACATAAGAGGTTATTTTTTCATTGCTAAAATATATTTTGTCACTGAAGTTTGTCATCTTTCATTGTCTTTAAACTGCACAATGAATCAAGAACCATTAGCCTACAGAAATAACTAAAAAGAAGCTTAAGATGCATTTTTCTTCAAGTGTAACAGCTTGAAAATATTTTAAGAATGACAGAGCTTATATAAAAATTCAAAACATTAATCATATGAATAAATATAGCTTTACCTTACATCATGCTTCAAAATAAATTCTAGATGGATTAAACAGCTATAATCAACAACAATAACAAAATAACATCAAAAGAAGTTATTGGATATCTAAAAGCAGAGAATGTCTAAACTCAAAAATGAGAAAACAACATATCAAAAGCCAGACGCAATTTAAATACACAAAATAATTTCAATTTATATGTCAAAAAAAACCCCTGTAAACTATAAACTAGGAAACTTTTTTTTTTTTTTTTGAGACAGAGTCTCACTTTGTTGCCCAGGCTAGAGTGAGTGCCATGGTGTCAGCCTAGCTCACAGTAACCTCAAACTCCTGGGCTCATGCAATTCTACTGCCTCAGCTTCCCGGGTAGCTGAGACTACATGCATGCGCCACCATGCCCGGCTAATTTTATATGTGTGTGTATATATATATGTGTGTGTGTGTATATATATATATATATACACACACACACACACACACATATATATATATATTAGTTGGCCAATTAATTTCTTTCTATTTTAGTAGAGATGGGGTCTTGCTCTTGCTCAGGCTGGTTTCGAACTCCTGACCTCGAGCGATCCACCTGCCTTGGCCTCCCAGAGTGCTAGGATTGCAGACGTGAGCCACCGTGCCCAGCCTCTAGGAAACTATTTAAAGAAAACAGAACTCTTTTAAGGAGCTCATACAAATCAATATTTAAAAAAACACTAAAGATGCTAATTTAGAATAATGTATAAATAATTTGGAATGTCACAAACAGAAACCATAAATAGTGAAACCAAAACAAATGCTCAAACTTATTAGTGGTTAATGACATAAAAAATTAAAATTCAATATTATTTTTGCCCATCAAATGAACAACTAAACAATTAAAATTGTCTAATGATGTTATTATATGTCAAAAAACTTAAAACATAACCTTCACTTACGAAGTGAAAAAATAAGATTTAAAAATTAACATCATACAACCCTGGTGGACTCTATACTGAATGAGATTAAGTTTTCATTACCTTGATAGACAGCTGTAAATAAATTCATACTGATCAAAACAAAGAAAAAAATAACATCGTAATATGACCATAAAAATATGCAACAAAATATACTGAGGATATTCACCAAAATGTCGTTGTCTCTGGATAGCAGAACATTAGGTGATTTTTTCTATATCTCTATATTTTCTAGATGTTCTTAGTATATTTATTTTTATAGTGACAAAAAATTAACTTCATACAAAATAATAAACATAAAACATCAACTCTCAGATTAAGGCACCCTAAACCTTTTAAGATAACTACTCTCTAACAAAAAAAGTAGCTAAGAAATACTGTAAGTATGAGTATGTTCCACTTTCTAACTCTACAAACCTCCAGATTTCTCTTTTTCTCCTTCTCAATGATACTTAAGCCTATTGGAAAGCAAACCCAATTATCTAGTAGTGAACTACACTGCCAAAGTAGCACACTTTCTCATCCTTTCCTCCTATAGACAGACATATGACCCAGCCTAGATCAGTCATTGACCCTCATCCCCATGAACATAATGGTTGAGTGATGGGCTTGTGAGGAGTAGAAAGCAGCTCCTCTGGAGTTCCTAAGCTAATAGGATGTGAATCTGGAGCGGCCCTGTGACCATACTTCCGCACTTATCTAGGATCTATAAACAGGACAAAGTCATACAGAGACAAGCAGTTCCAACCCCCAGGGCACTGATTCTTTGCAACTACTGCTTTGAATCTGTGAGCTATCCCAACAATCTCCCAACCCAGCTAAGACAGCCTACAAATTCCTTTTTTCTTAAGCTAGTTTAAGATGGATTTCTGTCACTTGCAATAGAAGTGACCCATATAGCATTACTCCATACCAATCAAAGTTAACAACAATGAAGATAGACCTATATAGCAGTGGTTCTCAAACTTTAGCTACATCAGAATCATCTAAAGGTCTCAGGAGTCTAGAAAATTTGCACAAGTTTCCAGGTGATACTGATGCTGCTGGTCTAAGGATCACACATTGAGAACCACTGGATACAAACATCCCCTTGGTATCACCTCTCCCTTTAAAATAGATTTTACTTCAATTTATCTTATGTAAAAATATAACTGAATTTCTAATTACTCTAGGGAATGGTTCTTCTACTCTAGGGAATGGTTCCTCTAATCTATTTAAATACTATGTCTCATTTATCCACATTCATTCAGAAACCTCAAGTGGCATGTTAACTGGCAAGCATCTTCATCAATCACAGGTTTTTAAAACAATGGTTTCCCTACTTATGATGTCTCACTTCCATTTATTTCCACCTTCACTCAGATAGCAGCTTGCAAAGCAAATCATCATGGAGCATCTAAGAATCAAGTATCCCAAAAGACATAATGGCTTTATCAAGAATAGTAAGCTACAAAAGCCTACTGTTCTAAATCTTCAAACAACCTTGAAAGAGAATTTAAATGGGTCAAAGTGGATGCAATCTCAAACATCATCCCTGAGAAGACTTGCTTTAAAAAAAAAAAAAGACAAAGAGGAGGGAGGGAAAGAAGACAAGGAAAGAAAAGAAAACCCAGTGTCAAAGATCCAAAGATAATTTATATACTGGAATAAAATTTAGTGCTGTAACAGTATGGATAAGTTACTGATAATATTTTGGTTCTTGGTTGGATGGTAGGTTCATGAGTGTTTATTACATAATTTTGTAACATACATGTATATTGCATATAATGTTTGGTATGCAGATTATATTTTTAAAACTATAAAAAAAAACAGTATGGAGGAAATCTTACTGGGAAGTATCAATATATTCTCAGGTAGGCCTGGATAAAAATAAAATGCAAAGTGTACAATCTATCCAAACACAAAAATTTCCTACAGTCCTTCTTAGGAAAGTCCAGTCCCATACTCTCAACAGGTCAATCAAACCTGGGAGCAGATCTTAAAACAGCTCTACTATACTGTAAATACAGATGGTCCCCAACTTATGACAGTTTGACTTATGATTTTTCAACTTTACAATGGTGCATTCAATAAAAAAAAAACACCATACTTCAAGTTTCCCACATCCATCCATTGTTTTTCACTTTCAGTACGGTATTCAATAAACTACATGAGATATTCAACATTTTATCATAAAATAGGTTTTGTGTTAGATGATTTTGCCCAACAGTGAGCTAATATAAGTGTTCTGTTCTTAGCACATTTAAGGAAGGCTAGGCTAAACTATGATGTTCAGTAGCTTAGGTGTATTAAATGCATTTTCAACTTAAAACATTTTTAACTCACAATTGGTTTACTGGCATGTAATCCCATCGTGAGCCAAGGAACATCTGTATTTACAACACTGAGTTATCACAAGTCATTGAATTTTAAGTACAAATTACTCAATGAATTACTAGAACAGAGCACCTGGCAAATAATTCTATTAGTCTTTCAGTCTAACATCTTTCTTCCAAGAAAAAGTTGCAACATTTTTAAAAGTTTGTTTTTCCCAGACAAATCATTCCAAAGTTTATAAGGCAGACTAAAGAATATATATATATGTGTGTGTGTGTGTGTGTATATATATATATATATATATTTAAAGGCTAGTGAAGTAAAGCAGTGGGACTGGAGAAGAAACAAATTTTTAACAGGTTGTGATCAATTAGTTGTGAACACCACTGCAGTCAGATCTGCCAAGAATGCTTCATATTCTAACCTCAATGTTCACTAAAAATTTTCCTCAAGAGTCACAGACTCTCCACACCTTCTACACTTGATCCAAAACTTCTCTTTTATTTATTTATTTATTTTTTAAGACCGAGTCTCACTTTGTTGCCCAGGCTAGAGTGAGTGCCGTGGCTTCAGCCTAGCTCACAGCAACCTCAAACTCCTGGGCTCAAGCAATCCTACTGCCTCAGCCTCCTGAGTAGCTGGGACTACAGGCATGTGCCACCATGCCTGTCTAATTTTTTCTATATATATTAGTTGGCCAATTACTTTCTTTCTATTTATAGTAGAGATGGGGTCTCGCTCTTGCTTAGGCTCCTTTCAAACTCCTGACCTTGAGCAATCCGGCCACCTCGGCCTCCCAGAGAGCTAGGATTACAGGCGTGAGCCACTGCACCCGGCCCAAAACTTCTCTTTTAGAAGGTTCCAGCTTTAAGTTTATTTTTCCTCATACAGATCCCTTATTCAACTGTTGGTCTTCCTGACATCTGTGTTCAGACTTCATCTTTCTGACAGTTTTCACAGTCAACACAAAAGACCACCATGAATTCAGGCTTCTAATTCAGGACACAACAATATGCTATATAACAGGACTTGGCCATGTCTTTTCCATCTAAGCAAGATGTATCTTCCAAGACAAATGAGTGATTACTAATAGAACTAGTTACATTTATGTTCTTACTCTATAATCCCTCTGCAAATTGCCATTTGTTTTAACTTAACTCCATGAATTCCAGTCATACTTCCGCTCTCAAAGAGAGTAAGCTACATGTCTAGTACTTAAGAATCTGATGGACAAGTGCTTTAATGCTATGACCAACTTTTCTATCAAAAACTCAGAAATCATGCTAGCTTCTTTCCCACTGAGCAATGAGCCCAGTTGTTGGCATAATTCCAATTGAATAGCATTTCAAAATTCATGTTGGAAATCAGCACTAAGCCAAGATATTACCCTTAACTGAAAGTGCTACATGCATGGGCCATCTTTGGGAAGTTCTTCCAAATGCCTAAGTTTTCCATGTCAGAAAGAACCTCAAGGTAAGATCATTTCAAAAATACACACCTGTTTTTGCCAATAGCACTTCCACCACTCCTCTTCTCTTTCTTCTGGAAACGGCCCCTTTTACCTTTTTTGCCGTCTTATTCTACCTTTAGTTCATTCTCATAGGTTCAGCAGTCATGTTACATATAGCATGATACTTCTCCCTAATCAAGTGGCTATTCAAAGTTCTTTCCTGGAAATTTTGGAAATGAAACTGAGAAAGAAATAGCAGTAACTCTTTGAATTACTTAACTATAGAAATAAAGCTCAAGCAAACTTAGGGACCGAGTTTTATCACATAGGTCAAAAAAGTGGATGAAGCTTCTATGGGAAGTTTAAAATGTGAAGTAGAGGCTGGGCGTGGTGGCTCATGCCTGTAATCCTAACACTCTGGGAGGCCGAGGGGGGTGAATTGCTCAAGGTCAGGAGTTCAAAACCAGCCTGAGCAAGAGCGAGACCCCGTCTCTACTAAAAATAGAAGCAAATTAATTGGCCAAATAAAAATATATGGAAAAAAATTAGCCGGGCATGGTGGCACATGCCTGTAGTCCCTGTAGTCCCAGCTACTCGGGAGGCTGAGGCAGGAGGACCCAGGAGTTTGAGGTTGCTGTGAGCTAGGCTGACGCCATGGCACTCTAGCCTGGGCAACAGAGCGAGACTCTGTCTCAAAAAAAAAAAAAAAAAAAATGTGAACTAGATATACACAAAAGAAGACAAGAGAGAAGAAAATGTTCTGATATTCCAGTTATTCTTCAAGTCTAATCACATTCCTGACCTTTTAAGACAACTCCCTTTCCCCACAATAATTCGATGAATTCCCCTATGTGCTAATATGAGGTGGGTTTCTGTTTAACCCAGGGTATCAATTAATATAGTTTCTCCCATCAACCCTGTAGTTAAAACTTTTATAGTCAAATAAATAATGAAATAAGGTAAATAATTCTCAGGTATTTATCCCTCTCTACTCCCTATCACCAAAATGCAATATTTCTCAATGCTATTTTGTTTTTGCTTGTCAGAGATCCAATAAATGCTGCATCTATATCAGAGAAAGAGTTTATGAATAAATGTGATTTTAATCCACTTTTTAAAATATTTAAATCAGAATTTGAATTCACATTTGGAGTTAAATAAACTCAATGTTTCAAGTTTCTGTTTGAACTAGGAAAAGCCAGGTTCCCCTAAACAAATAATGCAGGCTAATGAACAACATTTGAGAAAGAAATGAATCTTATTAATATTAAAATGGTACCATTCTTCACTGATGTTTAAACTATATGATATACCTTTCAACTATTTCAAACACCTTAGGTTATAAATACATATATTTCCAAAAGGTCAGGATTCTTATTCCCAGGATAGAGAATCTAAAATTTTACCATAAGTGATATTAAGAGCCCCCTCCAAATGAGTAAGACCCATCAGTAATGTTCACCTTTATTTAGAGGTGCCTTTAACAGGAACCAGAATAAGGTAAAGTGTCAAAAAGGCAAAAAGATAAAGTGTCAAAATATGAGGCCAAATGTGACCTCCAAGAAGTAATTTAAAAAACAGTAATTTTTTTAAAAGCAATTCTTTTTTTTTTTTTTTTTTTTCGAGGCAGGGTCTCACTCTGTTACCCAGGCTAGACTGCTGTGGCATCATCATAGTCATTGTAGCCTCCAACCCCTGGGTTCAAGTGATCCTTCTCTTGCCTTAGCCTTCCAAGTAGCTGGGCTACCCAAGCATACCACTACACCTACACCCAGCTAATGTTTATTTTTTATTCAAGCAGTATCTCGCTGTTGCCCAGGCTGGTCTCAAACTCCTGGCCTCAAGCGATCCTCCCACCTCAGCCTCCCAAAGTGTTAGGATTACACACATGAGCCACCACACCTAGCCAAAAGCAGTAATATAAATGAAAGTGCCTAGGATGATACCTGACACATAGAAGACACTTAGGAAATGCCAATTACTTTTCTACGTGGGTCAAGAACTCAAGAATAGCTGGATTTGTTGCTAAGAGTGTCTCAAGTGACATGAAAAAGAAAAAGACTTGGAGAAGTAGGAAGCCTAGGCCCTGGGCTAAGACAGGAAAGAGGAACAAGTAGCCCAGACTACTAGAAGACAGGTACAGACTCTTTATACTTTAGGAATATGACAGGGAAAAGAGAATGGACAGAGGCAGTAGAAGGGAGGAAAGAAAGGAAGTGAACATTAAATTATACACATGTTCCTTAATGTTGCTTATAACTGCTGGTATTTCCAAATATTAACACATTCTACATATTTCTCATTTTAAGAAAGAATTTGCAATATCTTCTCTTGGTTGTATAAACTGGTTATATTAATAAAATTATGTGTATATCACATGAATATCAATAAACATTGGTTAGAAGCAGGGCCCAGAGGTGTGCACCTGTAGTCCCAGCTACTCAGGATGCTGAGGCTGGAGAATTGCTTGAGCCCAGGAGTTCAAGAGCAGCCTGGGTAACACAGGGAGAACATGTCTCAAAAAATAATAGATAATTAAACAAAATATTGGTTAGAGTAAAACAAAAACCAGCAATAATATAAAAAAGCAGCAATCCTTTTAAACTTTTTTTTTTTTTGAGACAGAGTCTTGCTCTGTTGCCTGGGCTAGAGTGCCATGGTGTCAGCCTAGCTCACAGCAACCTCAAACTCCTGGGTTCAAGGGACCCTCCTGCCTCAGCCTCCCAAGTAGCTGGGACTACAGGCATGTGCCACCATGCCTGGCTAATTTTTTCTATGTATTTTTAGTTGTTCAGCTAATTTGTTTCTATTTTTAGTAGAGACGGGGGTCTCCCTCTTACTCAGACTGGTCTCCAACTCCTGAGCTCAAATGATCCTCCCGCCTCGGCCTCCCATAGCGCTAGGATCACAGGTGTGAGCCACCGCGCCCTGCCTAAACTCTTAAAACTAGATTTGTTTTGTAATTTGGAGAGTGCTAAATATATAGGTGTGGGAGTTTTAAAACCTAATTTCTAAGTTTAAAGAATACATTTACGTAAATATATAAAAATTTTTTCAGACTTTATACAGTAATTAAAAGAAATTTTTAAAATGTTAACAATTGAGAAGTAGGATCACAGGCAATTTTCTCTTCACTCAACATTTACATTTTCTTTAATAAACATAATTAAATAAAATTTTAAGGCCGGGAGCGGTGGCTCAAGCCTGTAATCCTAGCTCTCTGGGAGGCCGAGGTGGGCGGATCCTTTGAGCTCAGGAGTTCGAGACCAGCCTGAGCAAGAGCGAGACCCCATCTCTACTATAAATAGAAAGAAATTAATTGGCCAACTAATATATATAGAAAAAATTAGCCGGGCATGGTGGCGCATTCCTGTAGTCCCAGCTTCTTGGGAGGCTGAGGCAGCAGGATTGCTTGAGCCCAGGAGTTTGAGGTTGCTGTGAGCTAGGCTGACGCCATGGCACTCACTCTAGCCTGGGCAATAAAGTGAGACTCTGTCTCAAAAAAAAAAAAAAAAAAAAAATTTTAATAAAAAATTTATATTTCTATAAACAAGGGAGCTAAAAAAACAAAAGTCAAAGTATACAGATTAAGTCAAATCATAGAGTTAGCAAAACCCAAATGAAAACTATATAGATCTACTTTGCAAACTGGCATAATATCACCATCAATCCCTCTTGCTCCAAAACAAATTCTGCCTACTTTTGATTTAAATAGGAAGTCTTGACAAGACAACTTTGGTTTCTTCACCACCCCAATGATACAAACAAGTGAAAAGTAAAGAATTTTCTATTCTATGCATTTTAGATTTCTTAAACTTAAATAAGGAATATGAAGGGAAGGCAAATGATTCCAAAGGCTGAAATTTTCAATAAAACTCCAAGACTGAATTTTTGAAGCAGTTATAGTACTTGAAAAATGATCATTTTTTAAAAAATGGCATTCCTTTTAGAAAATGACCTTTATATACAAATAACCAGTCACAGGAAGCAATAAAAACAAAAATGCTCATCTGCAACAGCAACAAATAAGTTAATTACCTGGGAATAAACTTAGGAAAACTTTAAATTTACCATAAAATTAACTGAAAATGGGTCAAAGATCATTTTGAAGTTTAAAACAATAAACCTCTTAGAAAAAATATAGGTATAAATCTTCAAAACCTTGGATTAGGCAATTAGGCATAACACCTAGGTAACAGCATCTTAGATATGACACTTTAAGCACAAGAAGCCAAAGAAAGAAACAGACAAATTGGACTTTGCCAAAATTTAAAACTTTTGTGCTTCAGGTAAGTAAAGACAGCAGACAGATGGGGGAAAAATTGCAAATCATACTTTTGATAAAGGTTTAGTAGTATTTAAATATATAAAGAACTCAGAACTCAACAATTAAAATATCCATTTAAAAAATGGGCAAATCATTTGAATAGACATTTCTCCAAAGAAAATATACAATGGCCAACAAGTTCATGAAAAGACACTCAACATCATTAGTCACTACAGAAATGCAAATCAATACCACAATGAGATACCACTTCATAGCCACTTGAACAACGATTTAAGAAAATGACAAGCCAGGCATAGTGACTGTGCCTGTGGTCCCAGCTAACTGTGAGGCTAACAGAGGGGAGGAATGCCTGAGTTCAGGAGTTAGAGGTTGTAGTGTGCTGATTGCACCTGTGAATAGCCACTGCACACCAGTCTGTGTGACATAGTGAAGATCCCATCCCTTAAAAAAAATGACTACAAGTATTGACAAAGATGTGGAAAAACTGGAACTCTTGTACATTGCTAGTGGGAATATCAAATGATGTAGTTGGTCCAGAAAACAATTCTTCAGTTCCTCAAAAATGCTAAACATAGAGTAACCATATAGACAAGAAATTTCACTCATAGGTATATACCCAAATGAAAACACATGTCCACAGAAAAACTTTTGCATAAATGTTCATAGCAGCATTATTCATAATAGCCAAAATGGTGGAAATCACTCAAATGTCCATTAGTGGGTAAACAAAATATGGTATATCCATACTATGGATATTATTTGTCCATAAACAGAAATGAAGTGCTGAAAATACTACAACGCAAATGAACTTTGAAATGAAATGCTGAAAATGCTACAACACAAATGAACTTTGAACATGCTAAGTAAAATAATCTAATGGAGACAAAAAGTAGGAGGGAGGGAGAATGGAAGTAACTGCTAATGGGTCTTGGGATTTCTTTTTGGAGTGATAAAAATGTTCTAAAACTGTTATGATGGTTGCATGATTGTGAATATATTAAAAGCCATTGAAATATATACTTTAAAGGGTTAATTGTATGATACATAAATTATTACTCAAGAAAGCTATTTAAAAAAGACATCAACATAAGTTCTCATTTTACTTGGATAAATATCTAGGAGTGAGAATGCTGTGTCATATGGCAAGTGTATATTTACCTTCATAAAAAACTGCCAAACGTTTTTCCAAAGTGACTATACCGTTTGCCTTCCCATCAGCAATGGATGAAAGTTCCAATAGTTCTACATTCTAACCAGCATTTTGTATTTTCAGGGCTTTTCCCTTAGTTTTTTTTAAGTTTCTTAATCTTCTCAATAGGTATATATAGTGGTATCTCATTATGATTTTTTCTTTTTTTAGAGAGAGTCTCACTCTATCACCCTGGTTAGAGTGCAAGGCATCATGGTAACTCAATACAACCTCAAACTCCTGGGCTCAAGTGATCCTCCTGCCTCAGCCTCCTGAGTAGGTGGAACTACTACATCCAGTTTTTTAAAAATTATTTGTAGAGACGGGGTCTTGCTATGTTGCCCAGGCTGGTATCAAACTCCTGGCCTCAAGCAATCCTCCCACCTCAGCCTACCAAAGTGCTGGGATCACAGGCATGAGCCACTGTGCATGGGCCCCTTCTGCTGTTTTTAACTAGGTTGCTTACTTACTGAATTTTTTAGGTTCTTTATAAAATCTAATTTTTGTCAGATATGTGATAGGGGAATAGTTTCTCCCAGCCTCTGACTTGTCTTTTCATTCCCCCGACATTGTGTTTGGAAAAGCACAAGTTCTTAATTTGGATGAAGTCTAATTTATCAACCTTTTCATTTATACATCATGATCTTGGTGTCATAACCAAGAAATCTCTGCGTGACCAGAAGTCGAAAAGATTTTTGTCCTAGGTTTTCTTGTAAATATTTTATAGCTGTAGGTTTTACCCTCAAAGATTTATGAACCACTCTGAACTAATTTTTGCATAAAGTGTGAGGTACATAGTGGGGCTATAATAAAGAAAATTATTCTGGTTGGGCACAGTGGCTTATGTCTGTAATCCCAGCACTCCCTAAAGGAGGCTGAGGTAGGAGGACTGCTTGAGCCCAAGAGTTCAAGACCAGCCTAAGCAACATAGTAAGACTTCGTCTCTACAAAAAATATATACATAAATATTAGCTGGGTGTGGTGGCACACCTGTAGCCCCAGCTACTCAGAAGGCTGAGGCAGGAGGATCATTTAAACCAAGGAGTTCAGCCAGGTGCTGTGGCTCACGCCTGTAATCCTAGCACTCTGGGAGGCCGAGGCGGGCGGATTGCTCGAGGTCAGGAGTTCGAAACCAGCCTGAGCAAGAGCGAGACCCCGTCTCTACTATAAATAGAAAGAAATGAATTGGCCAACTAATATATATAGAAAAAATTAGCCGGGCATGGTGGCACATGCCTGTAGTCCCAGCTACTCAGGAGGCTGAGGCAGCAGGATTGCTTGAGCCCAGGAGTTTGAGGTTGCTGTGAGCTAGGCTGACACTATGGCACTCACTCTAGCCTGGGCAACAAAGCAAGGCTCTGTCTCAAATAAACAAACAAACAAACCCAGGAGTTCAAGGATGCAGTGAGCTACAATCACGCCACTGCAACAGAGTTGAGACTTTGGGCAACAGAATTGAGACTCTGTCTCTAAGGGAAAAAAGAAAGAAAAAGATTTTGTTTTCTATTTTGATGTTTGAATGCTGATTGCTTTCAACTTCTACCCCTTTCCCCCTTTTGTCCCTATCCCACATCTGGGTAAGTCTAATAAGAAAGCCTAGCCATTCCTTCCCTTGGTGTCAGTGGGAGTTCAAACCAGGTAAATCCCATGCATGGGAACCATCACAGAAGCTCTACCTTCCAGTCACAGATAAAAACCACCCTGTTTCACTCTTGCTTCATTCTCAACTAAATCTAAGCCCTTGTCCTTGATGAATCCTTTTGCTGTGTGCATAATCTTAATTTCATATCAACTAGTGCCTTTGTGTCATTTTTGCCAACAATTATATAAATTTCTGGCCAAGGTGCTGCCCATTGTCCAACAGGGGATATTGGGTATCCAAATAAAACATTCTTTTTCTTCTTTGCAGATGAACATCCAACTGTTTCAGACTATACTCTCTCAACTGAATTACCTTTATATTTTGCCAAAAATGAATTGAGAATTTTTGTGTGTTTGGATTCTCTATTTTGTTTCATTGAACTGTATGTCTGTCTTTTCTCCAATACCACACTTTCCTGATTATTGTCGCTTTAAAGTAAGTCAAAATCAGGTAGTGTGAGTCTTCCAATTTTGTTGCTCTTTTTCAAAATTGTTCTAGCTTTTCCAGTTCCTTTGCTTTTCCATATTAATTTTAAAATCAGCTCATCGGTTTCTATAAGAAATCCTGCTGGGATTCGAACTGATTGCATTGAATCTATAGATCAGTTTGTGAAGGACAGATATCTTAATATTGAGTCTTTCAATCCATGAACATGGTATAATCAGTTTTATAATTTTCAGCATATAAGTCTCACACATATTTTATAAATACTAGAATTTTTTATTTTAATTTCTAATTATTCATTACCGGTAATATAGAAATGCAATCAATTGTTGTATATTGACCTTCTATCCTGCAACCTTGCTGAATTTACTTATTCATTAGAGCTTTTTTTGAATAGTCTTTTGGATTTTCCACATAGACATGTTATCTGTGAATAAAGATTGCTCTTCATCTCAAAGGTACTGGTAAAGGGATGTAAAAGAAATTATTTTAAATTTTAAAACTAAAAGAAAAAAGATTGCTCTTCAAAACACACTGTTAAAAGAAAAAAGACAAGCCCCCAACTGGGAGAAAATATTTCCCTATCACATATCATCTAGCTATTCCACTCCTAGACATATAACATGAAGTATAAACCAGAAAATACACAACCTGAATCCAAACTCTAAAAAAGATAACAACAATAAAAAATAGACGGTATGGTAGCATGCACCTATAGTCCTACCTACTAGGAGGCTGAGGCCAGAGAACTGCTTGAACCTAGGAGTTTGATGTTACGTTGAGCTATGATTGTGCCACTGCACTCCAGCCAGGGCAACAGAGCTAAGACCCTGTCTCTAAAAAATTTCAGAGAACATTTCATAGTTGGAGAACTTGAGAAATTATATGGGCAACAGCGCAACAGAGCTAGGTAGTTAGGTGAGGAATCTTATATGTTCAGAAAACAGGCAGAAAATAGATTAAAACAGACATCTGAAACTAGTTAAAATTTTATACATTTCCATTTCTATTACTTGCTCCCCAGAAACATTACAAAAAAAACCTTCTTCCAAAATTTTAAAAACATGGTTATAGAGTCCATTTTTGCCATCATTGCAGACATTCATAATAGGATACACTGCTCCACTATTTGACCTTTCATACAATGTTCAGTGCCTTTTAATTTTATGACTTTTAGTTGTTGACTATTAATTCTTGCGTCTCACTGAAGTTCCAAAATTAAAGTAACTCTGATTCTTGTAATGGAATCATCTAGAGATTGTTTAACCCATTCTGCACAGATGAAGAACAAATTCCCCTATGTACCTACAGTATTATTCAAATATCATTCCTAACACAAAAAGGCTAAATATACTCTTATCTGACCATCATCAACTCAGACCAAGGCCCATCAGTTCAGAGTAAAATACCCAAAACTAGCTATAGCAGCCCCTATCCTCTTCCTACATGGATTTTTGCTCTGAGGCCCAGGTATACTTGACCTTAACTTCATCCCTTACAAGGCTATTCAGCCCAAATTCCAGTCTACCTATTCTCTTTCTAGCCTACAATTCCTTCTTTTTTCTAATGCCAAATTCAAAGTTCTCAAGTTGAGATAGACAAAATTAGAATGTGTATTAGAACAGGGAAAAATGAACTCATCATTGCAGAGAATGTGAATCTAGATATGCATTTCCACTCAGCACTCAGATTTAATATTGAGTAAATGTGAGAACATGTTGGTATATCAAGTAACTTTCATGTCATATTTCTCCTATGAAATGCTTCTCGTTACTCTTTTGATTCTCCCAGTCTACTGAGCACATTATAAATGCCTTTAAATTGTTCATTAAATTGAGTGGAATGACTAATTTAATTACTACTAATCAGGAACCCTACTTTATTTCAACTCAGATACTGAAAATGTTTCTAATTCAGTGGCAAATGTTATTTATTTTTTTTTCCTTTTATTATCTCAGAGTTACTCTAGACAATTGCCAAGGAAGAAGTAACATGAAGTATAAATCAGAAAATACACAACCTGAATCCAAGTCCTACCTCTGCAACTTACTTCGTTCTTGGGCAAATTGCTTGACTTCTTTGGGCCTCAGTTTCATTTGTAAAATGGGGATAATATAAAACTACCTCACATAATTATTTTAAGGATCAAATTATATACTATATAAAGCACTTAATAAAGTGTTTGTTATCAGGTAGATTATATAGGAAGACTCCAAATCTTTTTAGAGCCCAATCTAATCCCTACAAAATTCTTTTAGGGGGAAAAATAAACTACTGATAAAAGGTATTTATTTATCTATCTATTTTTTTGAGATAGAGTCTCACTCTATTGCCCAGGCTAGAGTGCTGTGGCATCAGCCTAGCTCACAGCAACCTCAAACTCCTGGGCTCAAGCCCTCCTCCGGGCTCAAGCCATCCTCTGGCCTCAAGCCATCCTCTGGCCTCAGCCTCAACTGGGACCACAGGCACGTACCACCACTCAGGGATAATTTTTTCTATTTTTAGTAGATATGGGGTCTCACTCTTGCTCAGGCTGGTCACAAACTCCTGAGCTCAAGCCCAGTATGATGTCATCCGCCTATAAGTCCCAGCTACTCAGGAGGCTTAGACAGGCAGATTGTTCAACCCCAGGAGTTTGGGATTACAGTGATCTACGATGACGCCATTGCACTCTAGACCAGGCAACAGAGTGAGACCCTGTCTCAAAAATAAATAAATAAATAATAAACCACCAAATTAGTCTTCTTTTTGCACTTACAATAAAGTAACAACTCAAATGTCTAAGAGAGTAAGGCTGAGTATACTGATTTGATATAATATTACTATTTAAGTGAGAAATATCTAAACTACCAAAATATGAACACAATTATATGAAACACAAAGCAGGAGGAGGAGGAAGTCCAACATAGTATCATCGGCTGATGACAACTATGTAAGAAGCATGAATCTCTGTAATGTATTTTTAGCCAATGTCCAACCAAATATACTAATAGCCATGCTGATCATTCAAAGAAAGACCAAAAACAATGGTTTTAATTGTATCAAGTTTAAACACTGCTAGAATAACCTAAATGAGAGTCCTGTTGAGTTTCATTAAGTTTTTATTCAGACACTATATTTATTTGGCTACAGGAAAACTAAGAACAGCTTCAATTTATACAAATAAACTGGCTCATACCTGTAATCCCAGCACTCTAGGAAGCTGAGGGAGAACACTTAAGCATAGCAATTCAAGACCAGCCTTGGCAATATAGTGAGATCCCTTCCCTACAAAGTATGTTAAAAATTAGCTGGGTGTGGTGGCACACACCTGTAGTCCTAGCTACTCAGGAGGCTCCCTTGAGCCCAGGAGTTTAAGGCTGCAGTGAACTATGATCCCACCACTGCACTTCAGCCTAGGCCACAGAGGGGAAAGAGGAGGGGAGAAAAACAAAGCCCTAACTAGTTTCACATGGATACATACCCATTTTATTTGGCTTATCTTTTATTTTATTTATGTATTTATTTATTTTGAGATAGTGTCTTTCTCTGTTACCCTGGGCTAGAGTGCAGTGGCATCATCACAGCTCACTGCAACCTCAAACTCTTGGGCTCAAGCGATCCTTCTGCTTCAGCCTTCTCAGCAGCTGGGACTAAAGGCACGCACTACCATGTTTGGCTAAGTTTTCCTATTTTTTAGTAGAGAAGAGTCTCACACTTGCTCAGGCTGGTCTCAAACTCCTGACCTCAATCTATCCTCCTGTCTCAGCCTCCCAGAGTGCTAGGATTACAGGTTTGAGTCACTGAGCCCAGCCTGGCTTGTCTTTTATATATTCTAAGGCTGAGGTGTGAGGCTCACTTGAGCTCAGGAGTTCGAGACCAGCCTGAGCAAGAGTGAGACCCTGTCTCTATTAAAAACAGAAAAATAAGCTGGGCATCATGGCACATAACTGTAGTCCCAGCTACTCAGGAGGCTGAGGCAAGAGGATGGTTTGAGCCCAGCAGTTTGAGGTGGCTATGAGCTAGGCTGATAGCATGGCACTGTACTGAGGGCAACATAGTGAGACCCTGTCTCCAAAAAAAATAAATTAAAAAATAGGTTGAGAACCACTGCGATGTATCTCACAGGTCAATCTAAGAGCAGTAATTATATCCTACTTGATAATTAGTTGCTAAATAAAATAAAGTACTCCTTCCACAGAAATGAAGGCTCATAAGCGTTAAGGCCGTTACAATTCTTGCAGCAAACCTAGAATAAAAGCAGTAGTTTGAACTTAATTGCCCTATGAAAGATACTGCTTATCAGTAGACAATCTACTCTTTTCTACTGATAAGTTAACCTACCTTTCTATCTTATCAGTAGAAAAGGTTAACAACCCCTTACCAAAAAGCCAAGATTCAACTGCAACAACCTGGCCTACATAGCTGATATAAAACTTTCTTTTTTCAATAGCCCTTTGCAGTGCCTAAATTTCTTTGCAATAATTAAAAGCTGTACACATTTTTCATCTGTTTTACCACCTAAATAACCAAAATACAAAATGGCCAATGTAATTATCCTCTTACCAAAGTCTTGTTTTCAGTACCTCATAATAAAACTCATTTCAAGCTGTCAATGGAGACAGCACTATCCATCTAAGAGACAAAGTGGTCCTTTTCCTAGTGAGTCTATGCAAAACAAATAAGCATTTACCATCAGCCATCAGAGACAACAGGCGATGTTCCAAAACCAAAACTGACATGACTTTTAAAAGTGATAAAATCTATGCTTCCCACAGAAAGAAAAACGTAAAATTTGAAGTTCATATTTAAGGTTCTAAAATCACACTCACAGGCAAAAGGCCAAAATTAGAGAAAAATCACAGAATGTCTATTCACATTTCAAATCAAGACAAAACATATTTAAGATTGTTCACTTCCAGCTTCTTGAATATCTTCTGCTTAAAGCATCCATTTTATCCATAGAAACTTGATCAGAAAATCCTTTTAAAATGTTTTTAAAGTTAATTTCCAATGTTCCTGCTATGCAGACTCAATTTTTCATCTGATTGTTTTAGGAAACGACTAGCCTCATTCATAAGCTACATCTAAACCTAAAAGAGAAATACGTTTCTTCCCAGAACCTTAAAAAAAAATTGACCAAAAGGTTGATGAAAGAACACTGCTGCCACGTCTTCCCCCCTCCCCCACTCACGTAGAGGCTATTTCATCCCTTCAGAGTGCATTCCAGGGGGAAAGTCCAAGAACCACAGCTCTCGGAGAAACCAGAAACAGTTAAGTGAAACTGTTTGAAACTGGCAAGTCTCTGGCCTTTTAGATCAATTCCTAAAAGAGGATCTAGCTGCTCCTTCAGCCCTTTCTTAAAGAAAACAGCGCAAAATTCCAGGAGTCTTCTCCACTCTATCCGGAATGCATTAAGATGTTAGCGTCTAAAAACTGGATTTGTATTTAATACATTCAATTATATAGGAAAAACAGTCTCGTACTTATCACACCATCATCCCTCCTCCCCCTTGAAACACACATCTGGGGCCAGACCTGTAATCCTAACTCAAAATTCTCGGACAACCATGGAATTTGTTTGACTGGTGTGGACTTTTAAAAGCTGCAAAAGACAGAGAGAGCGGGGAACCTTTAAAAAATTTTTTACGTGGAAGAAGGAAGGAAGAAGCCCAACTTCCCCGACAACCAGGGGACCTGACAGGCGACTTCCTCCGTGCTAGCAGCCCGAAACTCGGCGCCCCCGGCTACGTCTAGCTGCTGAGGAGGCACCGCCGCGTGCAACAGCTGAGTTGAGCCAGAACTTTCTGGGTAGATCCACTCCCCCGACCCACGACTTTCCGATAGGGCAAAGATGCCTGGAGTGCTCCAGCTTGAGCACTGAGCTTTAAAACCCACTTTCCGCTGCCGCACGCTACCCATCTGCGGCTGTGGCGGCCAAAAAACCACGCCCCACCCTGGCGTTCCTCTCAGCTTCGCCTGACCACCAGGTGCGAGGGGAGCTTGGAAAAATCAACAGGGTGATTCCTCCCCGGGAAGGAAAATTCAAGAAAGTCCTGGTCCCTGGGGCGGGGACCGAGGCAGCCTCAGCCCCAAAGGTCCGAGGCGCAGCGGGGGCGGAGGTGGGAAGGGGAGCGCGGAGGAGACCGGCAGCCGGGCCGCTGGAGTCCGGAGTCGCGTGGCGCAGGCAAAGGGCCGAGTCTCCAGAGCGAAAGGTACCGAGGCTGCTGTGGTAAACTGGAGAAGCCCCGGCCCCAGCCATCCCACCCGAGCGGGGCGGTCCGGGTCGCCGCCGCGGTCCGAGACAGACCACAGCTGCCCACGGGCCTCAACTTCAGCCTCCGAGGTCGAGGGAGCGTCTCACCTGTAAAGTGGGACGGGAGGGTGGCGCGCTCTTGTGTCCCCTCTCGCCTGCGCTCGGGCCGGCTACCTACTCCCTCCCCTCAGCCCGCTGCCGGCGCGACTGGGCAGCAGAGGGAGCCAGTTAGCCCTTTTATAACCTCTAGGCCGCAACGGCAGCGCGGCGGAGGTGGCGACTGCAGCCCTCGCTACGTGAGCTCGATCACACCCGCGCCCCAGCGACTGCGCAGGCGCCAAGCCCCGGCCTACCTCCGGCCCCCATCGTGGCCCGCCCGTGTAGTCTGAGGCCGAGAGGAGGGGCTCGGGCGGGCAGCCCAGGGGTGGGCAAGCAGGCCTGGGATGTAACGCGCCTGCGCAGGGTTCCCCCCCCCCCCCGCCAGCGTTACCGTGGTTACCACCGGATTTTTTTTTTTTTTTTTCCTTTTTTTCCCCCCGCCCCGCTCCCCCAATCTCCTGTTGAGTTTCGCTCCTTAATTTTAGGGTCAGCGTCAGTCCTAAACGACGGAGCTATCAGCAGTGAAATGGCTTAAAATGAGAAGAGGAACTTGAGAGTGTAAAAAGTAAAACATGGGCGTGTAGAAAATAAAGCAGAATTTTCTCGCGGGGGGGGGGGCGAAATAATACAGTGCTTTCAGTCTTGGTATTTCAGTAGTCTTGGCCCTAAAAGTCTTTTTGCTTTGCTAGTCTCCCTCTCTCACCTCTACAGTCATTTTATACTAATCTCACTCTATCTCTCAGCTTTATACTTTGTCGTTATGTAATAGACCGAGAGCTCCAGAGTCAGATTATCTGGTTTCAGATCCTGGTTCAGTTTTGTACTACACGAAGCATCAACAACCTCGCTCAGGTTACTACTCACCTATAAAATTGAAATGACAGTATTACCCATCTTGTAAGATAATTGTGAAAATAAAATGAGATAATTGTATATAAAACACTTAAAACATGCCTAAAACACAGAAGGACTTAGTAAATATTAGATATTGCTGTAGCATTGGGCAATTTATATAAAGCACCCAACGTTGTGTTTGGTCTTGGTCTAAGATTTGCCTCAAGTATACAGTATTCCCAAAAGAGGAGAACGTTACTATTAGGGTGCAGACAATGAAGAAAGTAATTTTTCCCATATCAGTGAAAGAGAAAAATGACTTCCCTAAGAATTGTCATTCATTAAAAATTGTTGTTTCTGAAGTTTTCCATGTATGCTAAAATAATGCAGCAGTAGTTAACACTTGACTCTTATCTGGGAGGTGAATTTGTTTATGTAGTTACAGAAAAAGTCAGAGAGGGGGTACTTTGGGAGCCCCAGGCAACTAAAAAGTAAATATAGGGATGTCTAAATCAGTGGCACTCAAAGAGTGGTCTACAAGGTCAAAATTAATTTCATACTAACACTTATTTGCCTTTTTCATTCTAATAACAATACAGTGGGGTTTTCAGAGACTATATGTCCTATGCTATTGCAACAGATTGAATGCAAAAGCAGATATAAAATCTTCTATTAGCCCAGACACTAAAGAGATTTGCAGAAATATAAAATAATACCACTCTTCTCACTAAATTTTTTTTGCTTTGGAAAATAGTTATTTTTGTTAAAAGTATTTATGTTAACATATCACATATTTTATTTTTAAGGAATTAATAAATATTTCATGTTTTTGTTTTAATTCGTAATACAGTAAATGTTGATGGATATGATCCACATAAAAGCTTTCTGGAGTCCTCAATACTTTTTAGGAGTGTGAAATGGTCATAAGACCAAAGAGTTTGAGAACCACTAGTCTAAATAAATAGTGGGGAGCCCTTTGACATAGAGGCAAAGATATCTTCTTGTTAGAAAATCTTTGCCTCAAATAGAGCTATAATCTACATATCCACTGGTCCTATGGTAGAGCTAACTCTGAAAATTGACAATTTACTTGGTAATTAAAATGGCTGTAGACTCTGAGGCAGATTTACTGTGTAGCCAAAGAGGGGCCCTCATTTGCACTAGCCATTGCCAACTCCCTGGAAGAGACCCTAGCCATATGTTCACACAGTGATATGCTTTTGTAAAATGTACAAAAGTAAGGTGTTTTAACTGCAATCTTTAGTCCTGAGTGATTTCCTTCCTCCATGTTTCCCCTTCTCTAGTGATGTTGGAGTGGCTAGCAGACATTTTTGAAATTTAACTCAAGGGAAGTTGAGTTAGGGATACATTTGGTTTGAGTTTACTGGGATATATTTTTGTAACCCACAGTCACTTCCATGTGTAGTTAAAATATTGCCAGCTGTCCCAGTGGCTTCCAAGAATACTCCTATCGCCCATTGTGCTGACCCACCCAGCACTTTAAAACAAAGAAAACTGCAGGGCCAGACCTCTTTTAGTTATTTGAATGCATCAAATGTTCTGACAACAAAAAAATATGTGAACAGTGGAAGAGAAGCAGGTTTGAAATTTAGGGAACCTAAAGCTAATTTGTGGGAAATTCTTCCAATTATTAGATGTGTAAAATTTTTTTTTCTAGAGACAGGGTCTCTTTGTGTTGCCCAGGCTGGTCTAGAGCTCCTGGCCTCAAGCAACCCTCCTGCCTCAACACCTTGAGTTGCTGGGATTATAGGTATGAGCCACTGTGCCCAGCATGGTTGTGTAAAATTTTAATTAAAGATTTAGTCTTTTTCAATACCTAGTCAAAAAATTGTTTAAGTTTTCTCTCAGAATTTAATGAGTACATCCACAACAAACTAAAGCATGTCATCAGTTTAAAGAAACCTGATAGGTCTTGAATTCTTTTAAGTTATATATTAAATGACCTATGGGAAATTTTCTCAAATTTGACAATCCTAAAAATTTATGTAACATTATCAACAAGGAATTGTGAACTTTAATCAATCACATTCTATGCTATGTTAATTAGGAGAGAAAGTGGAGTCTAGATTAGTAATTCAAGATTCATTGAATAAATATTTATGGAACACCTACCTACTTGTGTCCAAGACACTGCCTACTGGGCTGTGGAAGATCAAAGTCTGCTCTTAAAGAGTTTATAAACTTTATTGGAAAGAATTAAAACCTGTACTATGGCAATGGGAATTTATTTATGCAATAAATATCCCCTGCCCACATGAGCCAGAGTATGCTAAGTGTTGGGTAGATGATTCCTGCTGTTATAGAACTTGGAGTCCTTTGAAGAATCTATAACTTACAAAATACACACACACACCACACTTTTTGACAAGTGAAAATAATAAGGAAAATATCAGTGTGCTATGGGAAAGAATAACAAAAGGACATGGTTTAGATTGAAAACACAAGAAAAGTGTCACCACAGAAGTAACATGTAGTCTACAGCCATATCACGCTGAATGCATCTGAGCTTGGAAGCTAAGCAGGGTTGGGCCTGGTTAGTACTTGGATGGGAGAAGTGACATTTAAACTGAGACCTGAGTTAGCCAGATGAAGTGTGTGAATAAGAGCATTTTAAAGAGAGGGAAGAGTACTGTATATGTGAGGACTGTATAGCAAAAAAAAAAAAACCCAAAACAAACAAACAAACAAAAAGTTGGTGCATTTGAGGAGCTAAAAGAAATTTAGTGTGGCAGCAGTGCAGTAAGCAACAGGAGACTAGAACGGTGTACAAAGGCTAGATCCTGCAGGACCTGTTAAGTACTGTAACAAATCCAATGGGAAGGCATCGAAGTGTTTTAAGCAGTGGAGTAAGGTTATGTTACTTACAGAGGAAAAACACAATGTAAGAGGAAGGGTTTTCCTGTGGATGAAAGGGCATGGGGGTGGGCCTTGAGAGTAGAAGTGATAGGGACTTCCTCCTTGCCCATGAGCAAGGACATGAAAGTCACGAGATGAGGGATTCTAGAATGTAACTGAAACTGGAAATGATTTTGGTCATGAACATCCTGGCACTGTGGCATTGGGAAAAATGGCTACACTGAGGTAGCCAGATGACCTACATCATGTGGCCTCAACAGGGTGCTCACTGTGTTAGGCAGAATAAAGGCCCCTCAAAGATGTCCGCATCCTAATGCCTAGAACCTGTGAATATGTTACTTCATATGGCAAAAGAACTTTGCAGATATAATTTAAACTGGTGGAATAGGCTGGGAGCAGTGGCTCACACCTATAATCTCAGCACTTTGGGATGCCAAGGCAGAAGTATTGCTTGAGCCCAAGAGTTCGACACCAGCCTGAGCAACAAAATGAGACCTCAATAGCCAGGCATGGGCCAGGCGCGGTGGCTCACGCCTGTAATCCTAGCACTCTGGGAGGCTGAGGTGGGAGGATTGCTCAAGGTCAGGAGTTTGAAACCAGCTTGAGCAAGAGCGAGACCCCGTCTCTACTATAAATACAAAGAAATTAATTGGCCAACTAATATATATAGAAAAAAATTAGCCGGGCATGGTGGCACATGCACATGGTAGTCCCAGCTACTCGGGAGGTTGAGGCAGGAGGATCGCTTGAGCTCAGGAGTTTGAGGTTGCTGTGAACTAGGCTGATGCCAGGGCACTCACTCTAGCCTGGGCAACAAAGTGAGACTCTGTCTCAAAAAAAAAAAAAAAAATAGCCAGGCATGGTGGCGAGCACCTGTAGTCCCGGTTACTCAAGAGGCTGAAGAAGGAGGATGGCTCAAGCCCAGGAGTTTGAGGTTGCTGTGAGCTATGATCATACCACTGCTCTCTAGCCTGGGAAACAGAGCAAGAGCCTGTCACAAAAGCAACAACAGAAACAAACAAACAAAAAATAATAAAAAGAGTCAAATGAAAATGCTAGGGGAAAAATCCTATGATATTCAAGATATCAAAATATGAGTGATGGACTCATTGGTGTAGTCAACACAGCTGAGAAAAGGTCAAATTATCCAAACCAATATACAACAGAGAAAAAAGGTGTAAAAAACAAACATCCAGGCCGGGCGCGGTGGCTCAAGCCTGTAATCCTAGCTCTCTGGGAGGCCGAGGTGGGCGGATCATTTGAGCTCAGGAGTTCGAGACCAGCCTGAGCAAGAGCGAGACCCCATCTCTACTATAAATAGAAAGAAATTAATTGGCCAACTAATATATAGAGAAAAAAAAATTAGCCGGGCATGGTGGCACATGCCTGTAGTCCCAGCTACTTGGGAGGCTGAGGCAGCAGGATTGCTTGAGCCCAGGAGTTTGAGGTTGCTGTGAGCTAGGCTGACGCCATGGCACTCACTCTAGCCTGGGCAATAAAGTGAGACTCTGTCTCAAAAAAAAAAAAAAAAAAAAACATCCAAGCATCCAAAAGCTGTGGAACAATATCAAATAATCCTACATATGCACATTTGAAGAAATGGAGCTTTAGAAGTATTTGAAAATATAATGACAGAATATTCCAAAAATAATGAAAGACATCAAACAGGTCCAAGAAACTCACTTTACTCATGCTGTTCTCACTCAAACATTTCTAATTCACATCAGTAATGTAACAGTCTTTCTTTCCATCATGATTTAGAAATGGACACTTATTCCAGGTCACAAACTATAAATTCATGAAATTCCTTTAATCTCAGGAATTGTTTGGTTAGGAGCTCAGAAAGGGGGATTATAACCTCAATTGGTCCAAATAGAGTGAAGATCAAAACTTTTGTTTCATGGCTGAGGGTAGACATGTGCTCTGGATAGGAACAATGAAGTCAGTCAGTAGCCCTAAGATATTCCGGAAACCATTTGTCTATCATGATGGAAGCCAACTTGAGGACAAGGACAATTCATGGAATAGGTCAGAGCTCAGAGGAAGTGACCAAAATCTTAATCCAGTGGAGCCTGAAGTTAGACATTTTAGTTATATAAGTTAATAAATTCCCTTATCGTTTAAGCATATTAAATTTCAGTTTTTTCAAATCACAGGTGCAAGAAAATAAACACATCTTAACTAATGTAGAACTCCAGCACTAAATATAAGCACTTAGTATTAAGATCCATTTTAGAGAAAGTACAAACTCAGCTCTCAACTGTTCTGTTTTGAATCAAATTTATAATTCCTAAAGAAGATGTACCTGTTTCCCAAAGGGAAAACAATGGTGTCAGGAGAATACTACCTTTTACCAAGCAACTGTTGTAATAAGAAAGCCTATTTTGGCCAGGCACTGTGGCTCACACCTGTAATCCTAGCATTCTGGGAGGCTGAGGCGGGCGGATTGCTCAAGGGCAGGAGTTCGAATCCAGCCCGAGCAAGAGCGAGACCCCGCCTCTACTATAAATAGAAATTAATTGGCCAACTAATATATATAGAAAAAATTAGTCGGGCATGGTGGCACATGCCTGTAGTCCCAGCTACTCAGGAGGCTGAGGCAGTAGGATCGCTTAAGCCCAGGAGTTTGAGGTTGCTGTGAGCTAGGCTGACGCCATGGCACTCACTCTAGCCTGGACAACAAAGAGAGACTCTGTCTCAAAAAAAAAAAAAAAAAAAAAGGAAGCCTATTTTAATTATTCACTTGTTTATTCATTCAACAAATATTTGCTGAGCACCTCCTACAATGTGCCAGGCATTGTACCAGGTGTTGGAAATAAGGTATCAGGTATTGGTGTATCAGGTATTGGTGAATAAGGTATAGTTATTTATTAATTTTGGCTTGTGAAAACTTATGAATAGCATGACATGTGTAGCAGACTCCATTTGCTCCTTTTCCATTTTCTGGTATCTTTTCTCAATAACGTATTTATTATACATTTGAATATAAATAGTTTGAATATAAATAGTTTGAGTCCTTTGAATATGAATAGTTTGAGTCCTGTCTAGTAAATATTTTCAAGTTCTATAATTTGCAAGGGAATATTCAAAAGCTGTTCTATCAAGCATAGAAAATATTTGCAAATTTAAGAATATTTTAATGAAAACAAAAAGTTATATTTCAGAAGAATGCTTCTGTGTATAAGCAAACAGAATCTGACTTGGCTATCTGAAAGTTTTGTAGAGCTTGGCTGGTCCATGCATTCTTTCACCCAAATGAATTTGTCAAGAGCTCAAAACCAGGCAAGAAGGCCAGAAATCTCAGCTTTATTTGGTGAAGCAAGACTCAGGGTTTAGAACCTGGAGTTCGTTTAGTCACAGAATTATAGTATCCGGTAGGAAGAACAATAACTTTTTATTTGGAAAGAGCACTGATGGAAACAGTGAACCCAGGTTTTAATCCACCATTAACAGTATATTAGGGTGTTCCTGAATGAATTGCTTTAACTTTAATGCTGAAATTTCTTTATTAACCAAATGGCCATAATAATATTTGTCCTACCAACCTCACGAAAACATTTTAACAAATCAATTGATGGCCAAGCGCAGTGTCTCACGCCTGTAATCTTAGCATTCTGGGAGGCCGAGGCAGGCAGATCATTTGAGGTCAGGAGTTCGAGACCAGCCTGAGCAAGAGCAAGACCCCATCTCTACTAAAAATGGAAAGAAATTAAATGGCCAACTAAAAATATATAGAAAAAATTAGCCGGGCATGGTGTTGCATGCCTGTAGTCCCAGCTACTTGGGAGGCTGAGGCAGGAGGATTGCTTGAGCCCAGGAGTCTGAGGTGCTGTGAGCTAGGCCGACGCCATGGCACTCTAGCCAGGGCAACAGAGTAACACTCTGTCTCAACAACAACAACAACAAAAAAAATCAATTGATATAGTTATTTTGAAAGTTCTTGAAAAAGTATGAAGCATTATGGTAATATGAGTAATCATCATTCAATGTTATATAGCATAGAATTGTGTGGGGTTTTACTTTTTTTTTTTTTTTTTTTTGAGACAGAGTCTCACTTTATTGCCCAGGCTAGAGTGAGTCACGAGGTCTTATTTTCGGGGTAGGGCTTATATTGTGCAAATGCTTAGAAATCCTGCTAGGGCTTATTTTATGGGTAGGTCTTATTTTCAGGGAAACACGGTATGTAGTAAAAAATTTAACCTTGCCCCAAAAGAGGCCTGGCCTTTGTCCTTGGTACCTGGGAGGTAATCTCATGCCCAATAGGAGTATCTTAGTTTGCTTGGAGGCCTTGGGTCGCACAAGATAGTCTAAAAATGTGATTTAGAATGGGAGCTGACCACATTGGAAAGACCAACAATTTATTGATTTAGGGTGGAGGTTTTGAGTGATGGAGCCCCAATAAAAACTGTGGGCAAAGGCATGGGTGAGTTTCCCTGTGTGTACTGTCACACAGCAATGCTGGGAAAATAATGCATCATGACTCTATGAAGAGAGAACAATGGAAATTCCACATTTAGTGGTGAAGCTTCCCCAGACTCTGTCCTATGTGACTTTTCCCTTGGGTGATTTTAATCTGTATCATTTCCCTATAATAAGCAATAACCATGAGTTTAATAGCTTTCAGTGAATTCTGTGAGTCCTTCTATGGAAACTGAGGGTGGTTTTAGGAATCTCTCAAACTTCCAGTTAGTATCAGAAGTGAGGGTGCTCTCTTTGGGGTACTGTTTCCTCTAACTTCGTAGCTGGCCCAAACTCCTTACAACACATTTTGCCATATAATCTTTTTTTTTTTTTTTTTTTGAGACAGAGTCTTGCTTTGTTGCCCAGGCTAGAGTGAGTGCTGTGGCGTCAGCCTAGCTCACAGCAACCTCAAACTCCTGGGCTCAAGCAATCCTACTGCCTCAGCCCCTGAGTAGCTGGGACTACAGGCATGCACCACCACGCCCGGCTAAGTTTTTTTTCTATATATATTAGTTGACCAATTAATTTCTTTCTATTTATAGTAGAGATGGGGTCTCGCTCTTGCTCAGGCTGGTTTCGAACTCCTGACCTTGAGCAATCCTCCTGCCTCGGCCTCCTAGCGTGCTAGGATTACAGGCGTGAGCCACTGCGCCTGGCCTGTACATTGTTTTTAAATAGAAGCATAAGGATCTGCCAGTGTTTATGGAATCACAGATTTTGAAAATGGACAGGGCTCTTTGCCAGCGGCTTATCATTTGAATCCCTTCTACTCCTATTTGCTAAGATATATTTCTTGTCCTACATGAAGTAAGAAAATATTCAACTACAAGCCTGCTTACAGAATGAACTTCTAATTTCTCTCCAAGTTTGCTAATGTATGCCCATCTTAATGTCCACTCTGGTAATTGGTCAAAGGCTCAATAAATGTGTTGACTCACATGCTTACATGCTCAAGGACACATGCCCCATCATATGTAATATGCATAATTAGCTTTTTGATGTTAGAGACTGTTAAGTTATTCACCATTGTATTCCTAATTCTAGCATGATGATTGGCACATAATAGGTTTATAATAAATATCTGTTTAATAAATTAATAAACACATGTATTTCAACATACTATTACCTCACGTCTACCACCAAAGGGCTAGGCTGGGATTAAATGACTTGAGACTCATTTTGTGCCCTTAAAAGTGTGTACAGTGTTAATTTATTACATGATTGAATAAATCCCATTGCTTTGAAGTTAAGCATGTCTGAGGAAAGACAATTTTTACCTCATGAATTATAAAAACAATGAGGATTATAGTTGTTTATACCATATTTGCTGTATTTACTAATCATGCATATGCACTATAATTTTTCTTTTTTGAGACAGTCTCACTCTGTTGCCCAGGCTAGAGTGCTGTAGCATCAGCCTAGCTCACTGCAACCTCAAACTCCTGGGCTCAAGCGATCCTCCTGCGTCAGCCTCTCAATTAGCTGGGACTACGGGTACATGCCACCATACCCAGCTAATTTTTTTCTATTTTTAGTAGAGATGGGGGGTCTTGCTCTCACTCAGGTTGGTCTTGAACTCCGGACCTCAAGCAATCCTCCCACCTCTGCCTCCCAAAGTGCTAGGATTACAGGCGTGAGCCACTGTGCCCAGCCTAATCATGCACTATAATTTTTAATACAATTAATGGATTAATTGAGCATTTTGTATAGCTTTATTGAGACATAATTGAAATAATGTGCAATTTACCCATTTAAAGTGTGCAATTTGATGATCTTTGGTAGGTTCACAGAAGTGAACAACCATCAACACAGCCAATTGTATAACATTTTCATCACTCTGATAAAACCCCCCCAAAAACAAAACCCTGTTCCCATTAGCAATCACTCCTTATTCGTTATCTTTGACCACTACCTTCAGCCCCCATATGTAGGCAATCACTAATTTACTTTCTGTCTCTACAGATTTGCCTATTCTGAACATTTCATATAAATACAATATGTGATCTTTTGTGACCGAATTATTCAATTAGCATAATGTTTTCAAGCTTCATCCATATTGTAGTATATATCACTACTCTTCACTGACAAAAAAAATGCCACTGTATGGATAGATACACCAAATTTTGCTTCCCTATTTATCAGTTGATAGCCATTTGGTTCTTTCTACTTTTTGGCTATTTTGAATAATACTGTTATAAAAATTCATGTATAAATTTTTGTGTGGACATACGTTTTCAATTTTCTTGGGTATATACACCCAGGAATGGAATTCCTGGGTCATTTGGTAATTCCATATTTAACTTTTTGAGGAACTGCTGAACTGTTTCCCAAAGCGGCTGCACCCTTTACAATCCCACCAGCTGTGTATGAGGATTCCAATTTCTCCACATCCTCACCACTCATTGTCATTATCTGCCTTTTTGATCATAGCCATCCTAGTGAGTATAAAATGGTATATCTTATTGTGATTTTGATTTGCATATCCCTGGTGGCAAATGATGTTGAGCATCTTTTAATGTGCTTATTGAGGCTGGGTGCGGTGGCTCACATCTGTAATCCTAGCGCTCTGGGAGTCTGTAATCCTAGCACTCTGGGAGGCCGAGGCGGAAGGATCGATCAAGGTCAGCAGTTCGAAACCAGCCTGAGCAAGAGCGAGACCCCGTCTCTACTATAAATAGAAAGAAATTAGCCAAACAACTAAAAATAGAAAAAAAATTAGCTGGGCATGGTGGCAGATGCCTGTAGTCCCAGCTACTCGGAAGGCTGAGACAGAAGGATTGATTGAACCCAGGAGTTTGAGGTTGTTGTGAGCTAGGCTGACGCCATGGCACTCTAGCCCGGGCAACAGAAGTGAGACTCTATCTCAAAAAAAAAAAAAAAAAAAGTGCTCATTGATTATTTTTTTGCATCTTCTTTGGAGAAATGTTTATTCAGATCCTTTGATCATTTTTACTTTCTTTTGGTTTTGGTTTTTAAGATGGAGTCTTAATACTGCCCAGGCTGGTCTTGAATTCCTAGCCTGGAGTGATCCTCTTGCCTCAGCCTCTTGAATAGCTAAGACTACAAGCACATGTCACTGAGACAGTATAGGGACAGGATTTGGGCCTCACTTCTGACCAAGGGAGTCAACATGGGGCAACACAACCTTGTGATTTTTCAGGGCCACTGGAACAAGATACAGACATAGGCTGATGAAGCACTTGGCTGCAAAAGAACCAGACCTACCATATCCAACTGCCTCAAGCCAGAAAAGACCCCCACACTGACCTTACCCTGCTTTTTTCCTCATTATAATCTCATTTTAATTCTAAAAATCACACACAGGGGTAGAGATTTAACATGTTAATGAGATATATGATGCATGAAGAAGCATATAATAGAACTATACAGGTGCAAGAAATTCTTTACCTCTGCATGCTTACACTTCACCTTTTCCTGCCTAAGCCTCTTTAACATTCTCCCTGAACTCCCCTCAGGGAGCCAGCCTGAGGACCTTTTCCTTTGTGCTGTCTCCCTTATGTTCCAATATGAGCCCCAATAAAGACTTGCCTGTGACTCCCATTTGACCTTTTGTTAATTTCTCTTACATAGAGAGCCCAAGTGACTGCGCTGGTACCACCACCACACCCAGATAATTAAAACAAGTTTTTTAGAGATGGAAGTCTTGCTGTGTTGTCCAGGTTAGTCTTAAACTCCTGGCCTCAGGGCTTGAAGGGATCCTCCTACCTCAATCCTCTGAGTATCTGGGATTACAGACATAAGCCACCTGCACCCAGCTCTTGCTCATTTTAAAATTGGATTATCTTTTTGTTACTGGGTTGCCAGTGTTCTTTACATATTCTGGATACAAGTACCTTAATTAGATACATGTCTTGCAATAATAATTGTTTCCCATTCTGTGGGGTGTCTTTTCATGTTCTTGATGGTATTGTTTATAGCACAAAAGATTTTAATTTTGACAAAGTCCTATTTTTTCTTTTGTTGCTTGTACAAAAAAGCCACCTAGGATTTGGGGATTTTGATAGGGATCGCATTGAATCTGTAGATCAATTTGGGGGACTTTGCCACCTTAAAAAAATTAAGTCTTCTAATCTATGAACATTGGATTCTTTCCATCATTCCGGTATTTTCCAATATTTATGTTCAGTTTCCCTGCACCACACCCAGTCAGAGATGCAATCCAGGTCTATACTACATTATGGTGGTTAAAAGAACAGGAACTGTCTTCAGTCAGACAGGCTTAAGTTAAAATCCCTACCCTTCTACTGACTAGCTGTGTAAATATAGACAAATTATTTAACTTTTCTAAGCCTCTTTTTTCTCATCTATAAGGTGCAATTAACAATATGTTATATCTCAAAGGATGTGAGGATTAATGATAACTATGTGAAACATTTAGCAGAGTGTCTAGAACACAGTAAATGCTCAGTCTTAGCTATTTTTAATATGATAGCACTTAACACTTAATTACCCAAAAATATAGTTATTTTGACTTTTTTAATTATTAGAGTCCAAATTTTTCTCTAAGCATGCTTCCCTATCTCTTTGGAATTCATTGACTTTACATTTTGTTTCCCTCAAATATTCTCTGTCTTCCTTAAGGATAATGAAACTACCTGGTAAAAAAACACAAAAAAACCCTTTCGTTCATGTGCTAATGTAAGACATCCAAAGGAAATGGCTGGTGAACTCACCAGGTTTGCTCTTTCTTCCCCTGTAATCTAGGTACATATTAACAATGTCATTCAGGATTTAATAACCCTTATCCCCTACAATCTAATCTCCACACATGGAGTGATTCTTTTAAAATGTAAGTCTAATCATCTCACTCTCCTGTTCAAATTCTTTGATAACATCCCATGCCTCTCAGGGTGAAAGGCAAAAGCATTTCTGTGATTTATAGGAATTGTAAGACTTGCAAGGCCCTATGTGATATGATACCTGGCTACTCTTTGATCTCATCTATAAACACCATGCTCTGTTCTAGTCTTTCCTCAAACCTGATACATTCCCACCCCAGGGACTTTTCATATGCTCATTTTGTTTTGCCTACAAATCCTTTCCCATAGATATCAACTTGACTTCCTTGTTATCTTTTTCAGGGTATTTGTTTAAATATCACCTTAACAACAAGGCTGACCATACTGTATAAAAATAGCAAAATAATCCCTCCTTTTTTTTTTTTTTTTTTTTTTTGGTAGAGTTGGGGTCTGGCCATGTTGCCCAGGCTGGACTGAAACTCCTGGTCTCAAGAGATCCTCCCACCTCTGCCTCCCAAAGCGCTGAGATTGCAGCATGATCCACCACACTCAGCCCCACCTTTTTTAAATTTAAACGGGTTTATTCTGAGCCAAATGTGTGACCCTGGCTCAGAGCACATGGCCTCAAGAAATCCTGAGAAGATGTCCCCCTCTCCTCTTATCTTGCCCTATTTTTCCTCCTGAGCACTTATAACCACTTGATGCATTATATATTTACTTGTTTGTTTGCTTCCCCCTCTAGAATGTCAGTTATATGATAGAAAATTTCATGTTTCGTTCCCTGCTGTATCGTATGCCTATAGGAGTCCCAGACACATTGGGTGCTCATCAAATATATGTTGAACAAATGGTCTTCAAAACTATCTTCTCACATAGGCAAGTAACTTTAGTAGTAAGAAGAGAAGAGGGCAGCGCCAAAGTAGTTTTGCTAGATTTCTTTCAGTCAGATGGAATGCTGCTCTTCCTGATCAATGGAAGAATGAATACATATATAGACACAGTTCTGTCCTTTTAAATTGGCAGAATTTCACGAAATTTTAGAGCTAGTTCTAAAGTGGGCACACAGAGATAGAACTAGAGATACAGAAATGTTGAAAGTTATGAGTCCCACCTCCTCTTCATCTTACCCCCACCCTCAGAAGATAGGCCTTCTGTGTATGTGAGTATATTTAATGAATTTATCATTTTGTTATTTAAAAATGGATCTAATACTACTCTACTTTCTCAAAGACACAGTAGTTCCCTTGGCAATAAGATCTTCGAAGTTCATGCTTTTGATAATCATGGTTAATTTTGCATATGGCAGACATAGCAGCATGCCTGGGTATTGAACTACAATTCCCAGAGTGCATCTCTAGGAGCATTCTGGGAAACATGGCAGAAGTATGTGTTTGGCAGCTGTAGTTAACTTCGGAGGACTTAGCAGCTGGCATGGGGATTAAACTACACTTCCCAGAGTGCATCTTTAGGAGGATTCTGGGAAGTGTGGCAGAAGTGGCAATGGTCCCTCGGGGAAGGGCAGCCATTGGAACTTTGATATTTGGAGTTTCCTGGTTTCTGCCGATTCTTGAAGGTGCCCCCGAAAGAATTCAGAGTGAGTACAATGAAACAGAACTGTTCAGGTAGTAAGTATAGGAAGGACTTAATAGGGAGGCATAATCAGAACTTGAAAAAAGCTCTTCGTCACAGCATTTTACAGATATACCAGTAGCTTAGTCTCTTTTCCTTCTTGCAGAAACCTGGGGAACGATCAGTTTTGTACCATAATCATGGAGCAATCTCATTAACCACAGCTAATCACTTTCTCATACTTTTTTGGAGGGTCGTTTAAAAGTGGAACTTGTTAACTACTCACATTGTGCCTTCATTTTAAGGCAGGAAAAATTATTGTTTAGAAAGCAAACCATAAAACTGGTCAGTGAGACTTTGAAATCTGTATTCCAGTTGGTTCCTCGGTTTTGCATATTTCCCCACCCCCACTGAGGTCCACAGTCAAGGATTGATGGACTTTCAAAAGAGCTCTCTCAAGCACTGCTGAATCTAGCCTCTTCTCCGTGGAAGTAACCACTAGATTTAAGATGGGCTTTTTTATTATACTGTAGTGCTTTGCAAATTAATCTTTCTTCTGGAAAGATGAACAGATTGAGAAGCGTGCGAATCATTTATTACAAGGGATTCAGAGAAACAGTGAATCTTGTAGACCTTGCCTCATCATATGGATAGTTTTGATAAAAATAATATTATCTTTCATGTCTATCAGGCTTTGTACTTTTAAAAACATAAATAGCTCTGTATGCTGAAATAACAAATTTTTAAAAAAGAAATAAAAGTAAAAATAATAAAATAAAAGAGGACTCTGAAAATAAATAAATAAATAGCTCTGTGACCACCAACTCATGAATCAGCAGGCCATGATAATCCATGACTAGCTAAGGTTTATTTAGCAGCAGAAACTAGGGAAAACCAGGCTGTCAAGTACAATGGGCCATATAGATTAGTCAGTAACCACAACTATAACCAGACAGGTCTTGCAATTCCCAGGATCCACTACGCTCACCAAAGGAATTCCCTTTGGCCCAGAGGGAATATGGTGAGGTGTTTCTGGAAACTATGGCCTGGAAATAGCCTTATCGAGCAGTTAGTCACAGAGACTACTATTTTTTATACTCTCTTTTATGTTAAAAGGAATATGCACACATGGTTAAAAACATTTTTTTAATACAGAAATGAATAAAGTAAAAATTACAAATACTTGTTCAATCTTTATCTCCATCCCACTCTTTCAAATTAGTCATTCTTAATAGTTTTGTATGTATACTTCTAGTCATTTGAAAAATATAAATAAGTACATATCTAATTTTATATACTGGTGTGTATATCTATGTGTCCTTTATAAATTAATTATGCTAACCAACTAATTATTACTTTTCTTATTTTTTCCTCCAGCTTTATTAAGGTATAACTGACCAAAAAAATTATATATATTTACAGTGTAAAACGTGATGTGTTGATATATGTATACATTGTGAAATGATCACATAAAACTAATTAACATATCTATCCATCACCTCACATACTTATACATTTTTTGTGTGTAGTGATAGCATTTAAGATCCATACTTTTAGTAATTTTTTTTTTTTCTGAGACAAGGTCTTACTCTGTTGCCCAGGCTGGAGTGCCATGGCATCATTATAACTCACTGCAACCTCAAACTCCTAGCCTCAAGTAAATCTCCTGCCTCAGCCTCCCAAAGTGCTAGGATTACAGGCATGAGCCACAGTGCCCAGCCTCTTTTAGTAATTTTTAAGTGTATAATACATTATTATTAACTATGGTCACTGTGCTGTACAATAGATCCCCAGAACTTATTCATCCTATCTAACTGAAACTTTGTACCCATTGTCCAAGAGGTCCTCAACCCCCCTTGCTTATTTTACTTAATATATATTCTGAATATCTTTCCCTGTTACTATATGTGTATTTTTTCACTGTTCTATTATTTTCTATTTATTTTTCACAGCTGTGTATCATTCCATTTTATCGTAATTTTCAGTTAACATTCTTGTACATATCCTTTCCTTCCTAGCATAAATATTTAGACATGGAATTGCTAGGTGAAAGGGATGTTTATTTAACATTTTAATAAATATTCCCAAATTAACTTCCAAATATATTGTACCAATTCACATTCTCACAGTTGTATATGATGTAAAATATTGAGTTTAAATACATTTCTTCCAGTATGTCACACTAGTTCTTGAGTTATTAAAATAGGGTTTACACCTTTAATGCTGTACTAGAGTGCTTTGTAATCCACATATCACGCATTGCCTTTTGTGAAAGTTAGTTATATATTTGTTTTCTCTCTCCTTCTAGAGTTCTTTTAGGGGAGGGATTTTCATCCTGTACATTTTTGTGTTCCTTAAGGGACCTTGAACAAAGTCAGTACTGAATACTTTGTTGAATGTCATTTACTAAATATATTTTACCCTTGGCTGGGACACAGATTGTAGCCAAAACTGTCCAAGGATTAGTCATCAGTGATTCATAATTATGCAACCAAGAAGTAGGCATAAACTTTAGATGTTCCTGGGTAGTTTAGTGTCAAAGCTTTCTTCCCCAGGCACAGTTAAAAGGGTGGTTGGTTATTTAACTGTACTGATTTTCTCATTTTTTCAGGGGAATTTCTTGAATGTATTACTGCTAATGTGAAAGGTATTTTTCATGATGAAGAAAATATTTACTGATATACCATTTAAAAGGGACTATCTTCTGCAGAATGGATCTTTAGATACAGAATTTTTTTCTCTGAGCTACAAGAAATAGAAAATATCTGGATCCATGTGAATTTGCATAGCTGCCTTTTGAAATATTTTCCTAATGGGTGTGTTTTTATATTTTTCTTATCTACAGGATTCCTTCTATTTCATTTTTATTCTAGGTAGGTTTCAATTTTAGATTAGGAAAGAAGTACTGAAAAGTTGAGATCTCATAGTTAGTGGCAGAAATGCAGTTTAGAAGCTAGATCACCTGACTCCTGTTTAGTTCGCTTTCCTTAATATTACAAAGTGATCCTATCCTGGCTTAAAATATAAGCCTCTTGGCAATTCATTACTTTAAATTGCATACTATGACTTTTTTTTAAACTCCTCTTTTCTCTAAGGACCTGACAATGTCCCTGTATTGTGGAATAGCTTGCAGGAGAAAATCTTTTTGGTGCTATAGGCTGCTGTCAACCTACGTGACTAAGACACGGTGAGTTTTGATCAAACTAAACTCTGATTATTCCATCTTTGGCCCATTAAAGTATAAACTCTGATCATCTTAAGATCCCATATTGAGAATTAAAGATCTGTGTTAAAGATTTATGCAGGCTAGGTGAGGTGGCTTATGCCTATAACCCTAGCTCTTTGGGAGGCCAAGGCAGGAGGATTCTTGAGGCCAGGAATTCGAGGTTACGGTGAACTATTATGATGCCTTTGTACTCCAGCCTGGGCAACAGAGTGACAGCCTGTCTCAAAAAAACCAGAAACAAACAAACAAAATTATATTGAATAATATTTCATGATGTTTCCTGAAAATTAGGTAGATAACTAACTCTACTCTCTACCCTTACCCCACCTCCAAGAACTAAACTTCAAGGAAAGGTAGCCCAGGCACATGGCTCACGTCTGTAATCCTGGCACTCTGGGAGGCCGAGGCGGGTGCATTGCTCAAGGTCAGGAGTTCAAAACCAGCCTGAGCGAGACCCCATCTCTACTATAAAAATAGAAAGAAATTAATTGGCCAACTAATATATATAGAAAAAATTAGCTGGGCATGGTGGCGCATGCCTGTAGTCCCAGCTACTCGGGAGGCTGAGGCAGGAGGATTGCTTGAGTCCAGGAATTTGAGGTTGCTGTAAGCTAGGCTGATGCCATGGCACTCATTCTAGTGTGGGCAACAAAGTGAGACTCCATCTCAAAAAAAAAAGGAAAGGTAGACTAGAAAAAAATTCTATAATAGCACAGGAAGGTGATAAAGGACTTTTTTTTGTCTCAGCCTATAGAAATCTGAAATCAGTAACCTGCTCCCATACAGTTTTGGGGTTTAAATTTATACACCATCTGTGTGGTGTGGTCCTAGAACCCCCAGCTTAAGAAATGAATTTAAGTAGCAATCTTGGACTGATAATATCCCTGGGACACATGCAAGTGCAAATGTAGAACTCCTCAGGAGGGATATACTCACAACCAGGGCTTCTTACACAGAAAGCTCTGCCAAACTTAAGAGCCCAGTCCAAAATGTAGAGGCACATTAGCATACAATCCTACATGAGCAAGAGTGAACAAACAACAAAATTATAATACTCGTGTTAGATATTGTTGGACATTTGTATTGCTTATACTTCTCAGAGACTCTAAGAACAATAACAATTATTGAATAGTCTAAAAATTAAGTATGTTAAAGTGATTAAATATATTTAAAAATAAATAATTGGTTCATTACTGGGATTTGGCAAAAAAAAAAAAAAAAGAATCAAAATCATGAGAAAAGAATAAAAGTCTATCAATAAAGAATATTTGGCTGGGCATAGTGGCCCATGCTTGCAATCCCAGCACTTTGGGAGGCCAAGGCTGGAGGATTGCTTGAGACCAGGAATTCGATACCACCCTGGACAACATAGGGAGACCCTGTCTCTATAAAAAACAGAAAAATTGGCTTGATGAGGTGGTGTGCACCTGTAGTCCCAGTTACTCAGGAGGCTGAGGCAGGAGGATTGCTTGAGCCCTGGAGTTCAAGGTTGCAGTGAGCTGTGATCAAGCCACTGCACTCACACTACAGCCTGGGCAACAGAGTGAGACCTTGTCTCAAAAACCAAAACACATACTTACACCCAGAAACAACAAAAAAAGAATATTTTATGATAGAATGATGTGAAAAAATGTTAAAATATGTTTAAGAAGAAAAGGCTACAAATTAGTAGGTATAATTGATTCTAAATATATATTTATTGATGGATAATATTAATAGTTTGGAGAATGCCAAAGTATAAAAATAATGATCAGACCCGAGTGGCAGGATTGTCCCCTTTTTAAAAATTGATAATTGTATATTCTGATTATTAAAGAATGACTATTTTTTAGTGTTATACTAAGAAAAAACAGTTAAAGTTTAAAAGTAATCTAAATATTTTTAGCCTTGTTAATCTTAATGTAGTGTTTTCCATGCTATTATAACTAAAGGGAGAAAATGAATTTTTAAAAATAGAGTTCCTGACCAAGAGGAGTATAAGGAATTTTTGGATGTCAATTCCAGTTCCAGTAAGGCCTTGGGTTTAAGACCTTAACCTGGGTGTTTTTGTAGATGTTTTGCTTTTTAGGGTCATTAGGGCAAAGCACAGGTTGTACCACTCCTACTGTTCTTTTTACGAAGGCAGCTGTGTTTGTTCTATTGTTTATATTTGGTAACTTCTGAGTGACACATGTCGCTGCTTTGACATACATTGAGTCTTTGCCCCAGGAGGCTGCAGTCACTCACAATAAGTTTAAAAATATCATGAGTCTTAAAAGATCAGGTTTCTCTTGTCTTCTATTTATAAAGAGCTCACTGTAACCCCTTTTATCACACCATCAAAATAGGTTCCTACAGATTACACTGGGGTGCATTTGTCACTTTGCTTTGTATTTTCATGCTGAGCCAACTTTGCTTACTGGTGTTACAAAAGTTCCCAGGTCCTACAGAAAATGTCTGCATGCTATTTTTCCCCACTTAAGTGACAAAATATGCTTTATATTTGAGAATCTGTTTTAGGGTCTTTGATAGGCAAAAATGGTTAACCCTGAGGCCCCAGCAGAATCCACATTCTGTCTCTGCAGAATCACAGGGACCCTGACTGGATTCCCAAAGCTCTTAACGGGACAGACTCAGACCATCCTTAATGAAGGTACTGGCAAAGCCTAGAACTTGCCCCATTACTATCTCTTTGAGAAAGCAATAATATGATGTTCTCTTTTTCCACATTTCGTTTTGGCTACTGAAAATGTTACCCTTGTTAAATAGGTTAAGTATAGGCTTCATTAATGGTCCCTTCACTAGAGACAAAGAGCTGACAGTGGCCACTTTGGGAGCTAGATGTTTGAAACAAAGGTACCAAACGTACATTGAAGGTAAAATGTGTTCTTTCTCTTCCCTGGATTGAATGAGCGTTACTGAAGATGTGGTGTTTGCTTTTTGTCTGCAGTAATAAAGTCTGTTCCCATCTCTAGGTATTCTGTGGTTGATGTTTTATCACTGCACTTGTTTTCCTTTCACTTCACTGCATGTACATTCTTGCCTCACAGCATAATATTGGCAGAGTACCTTGAAGTTCAAGTCAGTAAATATTTATTACTCTTGAAGTTCAATTCAGTAAATATTTATTGAATGGAGCCATTCAATATGCTAATTACTGAGATACAGAGGTGAGTAAGGCAGACCCTGCCCTTAAGGAGATCATGGTCTTTTAGGGGAGACAAATGAACAAATAATACGATAGTGCAACCACAGAAGTATGAGCAATGTATGCAGTAGGACAAAAGAGGGAATGAATGATTTCCTGTAGCCACCTCAGATACTTTTTGAAGCAAATTAGCAAATTAGTAGATAAATAAAGGGAAATAACAGTGGTAGGAGAGTGATGCAGGAGCAGAATTCTCAAAGATGAATGCTCTATGAGTACCTAAGTGTGGTTTTGTAAAGGTTTGATTATTTCCCAAATATAGGTATTTATTTGAACTGAAGGAAGATGATGATGCATGTAAAAAAGCCCAGCAGACAGGAGCATTTTACCTCTTTCACAGGCTGGCTCCTTTGCTTCAGACTTCAGCACATCGATACTTGGCCCCCCGGCATAGCCTGTTAGGTAAGTTGAAATTGGACCAGTGGCATTGACTAGTCTGTGGATACTAAATAGAATTCAGTGCATATTGAATTTCTAAGAAGCATCCTTGAACTTTAGAGTTTAGATTTTTCAAACAGCTTTTTAGTCTTAAGCTGGTGTAACTGCTTCTGCCAACTAATAATTTAGTGTGTAAACTCTAGTTTTCCACTCAAATATTATTTGGTGATGATAATATGAATCACTAACGCCTTAAACTAGAGATTGGCAAAACTGCTGTCCAAATTGGATTTGCTGACTGGTAAATAAATTTTTATTGGAACATAGTCACACTAGTTCACTTATAAATCATTTATGGCTATTTGCACTATAATGTAGAGTTGAGTAGTTATGATAGAAACTGTATGACTCATAAAGCCTAAAATATTTGGTATCTCTTTTTTTTTTTTGAGACAGAGTCTCACTCTGTTGCCTGGGTAGTGCCGTGGCATCAGCCTAGCTCACAGCAACCTCAGACTCCTGGGTTCAAGCTATCCTCCTGCCTCAGGCTCCTGGGTAGCTCAGTCTACAGGCATGTGCCACTGTGCCCAGCCAATTTTTTCTATTTTTAGTTGTTTGGCTAATTTCTTTCTATTTTATAGTAGAGACAGGGTCTTGCTCTTGCTCAAGCTGGTCTCGAACTCCTGAGCTCAAGTAATCTTCCCGCCTCGGCCTCCTAGAGTGCTAGGATTACAGGCTTGGGCCACTGTGCCTGGCCAAAATGAATTTGTTTTGAGAACTCTTTTAGCTTATATACCTAGAGATATCTAAGCCATTGGGATTTGGCATTCAAAATGCTAACTTTCAGTTTTATATGATGTCACTCTATTCTGACTAACTTCTAAATATATTGATCAATCAGAGAAGAGAAAAATAAAAGGCATCCACATTGGAAAGGAAGAAGGTGAATTAGCCTGTTTGCAGATGATAGGATTTTATATCTAGAGAAACCTAAAGACTCCACAAACAAACAAACAAACAAAAAAAACTATTGGAACTGATAGACAAATTCAGTAAAGTTGCAAGATATAAAATCAACATACAAAAATCAGTAGCATTTCTATATGTCAACAGTAAACAATATGAAAAAGAAATGAAGAAAGTAATCTTATGTACAAATAGCTACAAATAAAATACCTAGGAATAAACTTAACCAAAGAAGTGAAAGATCTCTATAATGAAAACCAAAACATTGATGAAAGAAATTGAAGAGGATACATAAAAATAGAAAGATATTCCATGCTCATGGATTGGAATGATCAATATTGTTAAAATGTCCATACTATCCAAAGCAGTCAATCTACAGATTCAATGTAATCCCCATCAAAATACCAATGACATTTTTCACAGAACTAGAGAGAATAATCCTAAAATTTATATGGAACCACAAAAGACCCAGAATAGCCAAAGCCATTCTGAGCAAAAAGAATCAAACTGGAAGAATCACATTACCTGACTTCAAGTTATAATACAAAGCTATAGTAACCAAAACAGCATGGTACTGGCATAAAAACAGACCAATGAAACAGAATAGAGAACCCAGAAATAAATCCACACATCTATAGAGAACTTATCTTCAACAAATGTGCCAAGAACATACAGTGGGTAAAGGATAGTTCCTTCAATTAATGGGGCTGGGAAAACTGGAAATCCATATGCAGAAGAATGAAACTAGACCTTTAGCTCTCACTATATATAAAAATCAAATAAAAGTGGATTAAGGACTTAAATATAAGACCTGAAACTATGAAACTACTGAAAGAGAACTTTGGGGAAACACTTCAGGATATTGGTCTGGGCAAGGACTTCTTCAGTGGTACCATCAAAGCACAGGCAACCAAAGTAAAATTGGACAAATGAGAGCACATCAAGCTAAAAAGCTTCTTCACAGCAAAGGAAACAATCAACAAAGTGAAGAGACAACCTACAAAATGGGAGAAAATATTTGCACACTACTCATCTGAGAAAGATTAATAACAAGAATATATAAGGAGTTCTAACACTCAATAGGAATAAATCAAATAATCCAGTTTAAAAATGGGCAAAGGATCTGAATGGATATTTTTCAAAAGACATACAAACGGCCAACAGGTATATGAAAAAATGCTCAACACCATCACAGAAATGCAAATCAAAACTACAATGAGGTATCATCTCACCCCAGTTAAAATGGCTTTCATAAAAAAGACAGGCAATAAACAATGCTGGTGAGGATGTGGAGAAAGGGGAACCCTTGTACATTCTTGATATGGGAATGTAAATTAGTGCAACCATTTTGGAGAACTGTATGCAAGTTCCTCAGAAAACTAAAAATAGAATTACCATATGACCCAGCAATCCCACTGCTAGCTATATATCCAAAAGAAAGAAATTGATACATCAAAAAGATGCACTCCCATGTTTATTGCAGCACTATTCACAATGGCCAAGATTTGAAGTCAATCTCAGTGTCCATTAGTAGATGAATGAGTAAAAAAAATGTGGTGATGTTAACACCACTATATAACATGATGGAATGTTATATAGCCATAGGAAAGAATGAAAATCTGCCATTTGCAACAACATGGATAGAACTGGAGAACATAATGTTAAATAAAATAAGCCAAGTACAGAAAGACAGATCTCACATGTTCTCACTCATATTTGAGAGCCAAATATTAAAAACCATTGATCTCATGGAGACAGAGAGTAGAATGATGGTTAACCAGAGGCTGGGAAGAGTAACAGGGAAGGGGGCTTAAAGTGGGGGTGGTTAATTGGTAGAAAAAGATAGATAGATAGAATGAACAATATTTGATAGCACAACAAAATGACTACAGTCAACAATAAGTTAGGGTATACTTTAAAATAACTTCAAGAATAGAATTGGAATGTTCCTAATATAAAGAAATGATTAATGCCTGAGGTGATGGATATCCCAATTACTCTGATTTGATTAATTCACATTGTATGCCTATATCAAAACATCACATGTACCCTATAAAAATACACAACTATTATTTACCCATAATGACTAAAAATAAAAAAATTTTAAAATACATGTATTTTGCCAGTGAGTTTCCCTCATAGGTCACATGCTAGAGTACATGAATAGGTGGTTTCTAGCAGTATAGAAGAATATGAGGACTTCATCAGAAGACACTAAACATTATTAAGAGATTTAGCAACATTATATTGTATTATGAACAAATATGAGTTCCTAATAAACAAGAACACAGGTTTTCTCCCTACATAGCACTTGTCTTTTACAGACCAGGATCTCAGATGAGTATTCCACTTTGGCCCACAAAAGCAGCACAATCTGTAGGCTAATTATAGAACTAGATTGATCTCTGTCATTTTGCATGACAGTTTTTTTTCAATGCCTTAATAAGTTAAATATCATGCATCTTACTCACTAGGGGGATATATTCCTTTCATGATACAGTCATAGAAGAATACAGTGTTACACATATAAAATTCCTTCTTTGGTCTAAACTCCTCAGATTGCTGAGAAAATTGAGGCCCAGAGAAGTTAAGTGATTAGACCCAGGTTACATAGACAATGAGATACAGGGCAGCAACTGGATGCCAAGTATACCCACTTTAAGCTAAAGTAGCTGATTTCATTTAAGTCTGATATGGCTGTAGTGATTTAATTGAAACCTTTGCTTTTTGCTTTTCTCCCTTCTCCTTTCTGTTTCTTAGAGTTGGAAGGGCTCCTGGGTAAATTTGGACAGGATGCACAAAGAATAGAAGATTCTGTGCTGATTGGATGCTCTGAACAGCATGAAGCATGGTTTGCTTTGGATCTTGGTCTGGACAGCTCCTCTTCCACAAGTGGTACAGAACATTATTCCTACTGAGTACTTGCCAGTGGTTCTCAGACTTTGGGATTTCACATAATAGTTAAATTTCAAAGAAAATTTTGGGAATACAAAAAGGTTCTATTCAACTTTCTATTTTTTCTTCCAGTAAGGATATAAAAAAATCTATCATCTATTATCATCATCATTTAAAATAAAGGATATTTTAATGCTTTCTTTCTAAGCTAGGTGCACAGATGTTTATTATTCTCTGTACCTTTCTACATTTTATAGTTCTTAAATATGTCATAAGAAATGTTTTAAAATTCATAACATCATTCTCATTTCTCTTATCAATAGAGGCAAATAAAATGTTTCCTTGGAGTAGCTCTGGGTTCTCAGACTTGCATTTGGGAAGCACTTTGCTATAGGCTTATGGGTTCTATCGGGCTTTGCTTCTCTGTTTAAGGGTCTAGGTGTAAGTGTAACGATGCTGGAATGAGGATCATATAGGAGCTGTGAGGTCCCATTTCATCTCTTTTCCAGGGATAGCATGTGGCTAATGCAAATGTTCTTATTGCCCTGAAGACGATTTGAGAAATACTATGGGCTAATGTTTCCTAAACTGGCCTGAATGTAAGAATCACCTGGTGCTTGTTTAAAACTAATAAAAGATTTCTGGGCCTCATTCCTCACCTGCTGCTTCAGAATCTCCAGGTAGGGGTTTGAGAAGCTGGATTTTTTTTTTTTTTTTTTTATAAAGACAGAGTCTTTCTATGATGCCCAGACTAAAGCGCAGTGGCTATTGACAGGCCTGATCATTGCACACGATAGCCTTGATCAAGCAGTCCTCCCGCCTCAGCCTCTTGAGTAGCTAGGACTACAGGCATATGCCACTGTGCCCGACTGAGAACCTGGATATTTTTTACTTTCCCCAGTTGAATCTTTTTTTTAAAAAAAAAATTTTAAAATTTTTTTTTTTTTTTTTTAATTTTAAGACAAGATAAGTGATACTCCACCACACCCCAGTTGAATCTTATTATGCAAGTTTGGGAAACATTGTTTTAACTGGATAGACTGGAGAGGGGCCCTGAGGCAAAGTTTGACATTTGTTTAATTCCATTCTCTCTTCTAATTTTCTAGCCTCCTTACAGAAACCAGAAATGGAGGCAGAGCTCAAGGGATCTTTCATTGAGCTGAGAAAGGCTCTTTTTCACCTGAATGTGAAGGATACCTCCTTGCTTTTCATGGTAAATTTTTATTTCTCTACTCTGTAGGAATTTTAGTAAAGTACTATATATGGGCGAATCCTTGTGTACATATACAAGGCTAGGGTGACATTTGATTTCGTCTTTTGCAGATCATAGTCCTTTCTACACACTTTGGCAGGACAAAAGTGCTATAGGAAGATTGCTTACTCTTCCTTCTTTTCCCCTTGTTTTTGGCAGAACCACTGTCAAGACCATTTTCTCCTAAGGACATGCAGATCTACAGCAGTAGAATCTATCAGCCTTGTAAACATTTTTAATGACCCACAGCATGACATATATATCATCATGTTTTTCCTTGTTTTTTTTTTTAAACAGAGTCTCACTCTGTTGCTCAGGCTAGAGTGCTCTGGCATCAGCCTAGCTCATCGCAACGTCAAACTCCTAGGCTCAAGCGATCCTCCTGCCTCAGCCTCCCGAGTAGCTGGGACTATAGGCATGCGCCACCATGCCCAGCTAATTTTTTCTATATATTAGTTGGCCAATTAATTTTTTTCTATTTCTAGTAGAGACGGGGTCTCGCTCTTGCTCAGGCTGGTTTCAAACTCCTGAGCTTGAGTGATGCTCCCATCTTGGCCTCCCAGAGTGCTAGGATTATAGGTGTGAGCCACCACGCGCGGCCCATCATGTTTTTACTATCAGAAATTATTTTACATTGCTTTAATGACTCGCCCTCACAGCTTTATATTTTGTTTGCTACAGTGTTTTGATCGTCCACTTATTTTAAAAGAAACCTCTTATGGCATTAGAAGTGTCCGTGAAAAAAAGAAACCAAAAAGAAATCTCTGAACGTTTTTAGTTGCAAAAAAAGAATTTCATCTTTATTGGGGAGGAGTACACGTGGGGGTGTTCAACCATATTGGAAATGTTTTCTTTTTAAGCTGAGTAGTGAGTACATGGTGTTTATATATTTTGTATGTCTCAAATAATTCATAGTATATTTAAAAATATGCTTTGTTTTTTTCAGATGCTAGGGGAACATGTTCACATAGTTTCCTTATCTTAAAGTTAGTAACCATTTAGAGTAGGTGAGCTGGAAAGGGATTGGCATTTCCCTGTGAGTTGCTCTGGATACAAGGCCCAGTGCTGGTAAAGGTGAGCCCCGCATTCTCTCTAAACGAAACCAGGCCCGTCTTTGTATTCCTAGGCTCAGGCTCTTCTCCATTGGCATGATACACATCAGTTCTGCAGCAGAAGTGGGCAGCCCACCAAGAAGAACATGGCCGGCAGCAAGCGTGTGTGCCCTTCCAATAATATCGTCTATTACCCACAGGTAAGAACTGCTTTAAGAGGACAGTAATCTGAGAAGACTGTGCACTAACTACTCTGTCCTGGGGAAGGCTTTCCTTAATTATCTATTCCTTAGCTAAAATAGCAGGCCCCAAAGTGCCAGCATCTCAGTTTCCATCTTCCTTTCCTAGGTGGCTCCTGTGGTGATCACTCTGGTGTCAGATGGGACCCGCTGCCTGCTTGTCCGTCAGAGCTCCTTTCCCAAGGGAATGTATTCTGCCTTGGCAGGGTTTTGTGATATAGGTAAGGAATTAATTTGGGGGACTTATAGGTAACATTGGAGGATATAAAATCTTACTAATGGTAGGTGTTTCTCTGTTTTATTGCCATAGTGCCATTGTCCTTTTTTTCTTTTTTTTTTTTTGAGACAGAGTCTGGTTCTGTTGCCCAGGCTAGAGTGCCATGGCATCAGCCTAGCTCACAGCAACCTCAAACTCCTGGGCTCAAGCGATCCTCCTGCCTCACATGCGCCACCATGCACAGCGAATTTTTTGTATATATATTTTTAGTTGTCCAGCTAATTTCTTTCTATTTTTAGTAGAGATGGGGTCTTGCTCTTGCTCAGGCTGGTCTCGAACTCTTGACCTTGAGCGATCCTCCTGCCTCGGCCTCCCAGAGTGCTAGGATTACAGGCATGAGCCACCACGCCTGGCCTGCCATAGTGCTTTGATTCTCAAGCACATTTTTCCCTATCATGTCAAGAAAACTGCCTTCCAACATTATAATTTTCTAATATTTTATTAGGTAATTTTTCAAACATATAGTTGAAAGAATTATACAGTGACCACCCATACACCAACCACCTAGATTCTATAATTTTTTTCTTCTTCACATGTAGGGCATTTGTTCATAGGGAGGCTACAAGTTTTGTGTTCCTCATCACAGTGACCTCAGATTCCTGTTGGGTGTGTTGTAAACAGAGGAGCCATTCTTCAGGCCCCCTGCTCTGAGCATACCCTTAGATTCTATAATTTTTTACTACATTTACTTTATCACGTATCTGTTCATCTATCCGTCCATCAATCCATCTTTTTTTTTTTTTTGAGACAGGGTCTTGTTGTGTTGCCTGGTGCCTGGGATAGAGTAGAGTGATGTGATCATAGTTCACTGCAACCTCACACTCCTGGATTCAAGCGATCCTCCTGCCTCAGCCTCCAGAGTAGCTGGGACTACAGGCGCATGCCATTGTGTTTGGCTAATTTTTCTACTTTTTGTAGAGATGGGATCTTGCTCTTGCTCAGGCTGGACTTGAATTCCTGACCTAAAGTGATCCTCCTGCCTCAGCCTCCCACAGTGCTAGGATTACAGGCGTGAGTGACCGTGCCTAGCCCCATTCTATTTTTTGGTACACAGATTGCAGATATTAATTAGTATACTTTTTTAAAAAAAAAAAAATGGAGGCAGGGTCTCTCTCTGTTGCCTGGGATAGAGTGCAGTGGCGTCCTCATAGCTCACTGCAAATTCAATACTTTTGGGCTCAAGCGATCCTCCTGCGTCAGCCTCCCAAATAGCTGGGGCTACAGATACTTACCACCCTGCCCAGCTAATTTTTGTATTTTTTGTAGAAAGGGAGACTTGCTCTTGCTCAGGGTGGTCTCAGAACTCCTGACCTCAAGCAATCCTCTTGCCTTGGACTCCCAAAGTGCTAGGGGTAGGATTACTGGTGTAAGCCACTGTGCCCGGCCCCTAATTAGTACACTTTTCCCTACATATTCAACACACATAACATTAGCTAGAATTCAATATTTATTCACAAATTGCTTTCTTTTTTCAGTCTTTTGGGATAAAATTTGCAAGTGGTGAAAAGTGGAGTTTTGTTAAAGCTGAGGGCAGCCGTCGTCTCTCCCACCACCACCCTTACTTTGTATTATAAGTAACCTAGTAAGTAACCTTAAGCACTGCCGTTCAACATCCAACTCTGGACCTGATTCCTATTGTTGCAAAGACTCAGAGATTTAGGACACTCCCAAGAGTGTTTCATTGAAACTTTGGAGCCGGTTTTGGGCTCCTTTCACATATAGGCTATCTGTGTACCATTCCTGCTACAGGGCTGTCCTGAATTAACCTGAGTGCTTGTAGGTGAAAGTCTGGAAGAGACTGTCCGGCGGGAAGTTGCAGAAGAGGTGGGATTGGAGGTGGACAGTCTGCAGTACTCTGCATCCCAGCACTGGCCCTTTCCTAATAGCTCACTCATGATTGCTTGTCATGCAACTGTGAAGCCAGGGCAGACAGAGGTAAGTTCTTGTTTCCCTTATGCTGTGATATTTCTTTTGCTTCATCCAATCTGCTGGTCAGCAAGTACTTATTAAGCACTTGTCTAGTCCAGCATTGTTTGGATTATACAAAGATATGTAAAATATGATTTATACCCTCAGGGAATTTGCAATCTAGTAGAGGAAACAAATAATCACCATTCTCCCTTGCATGTATCTCAATCATCAGACAATGTTTTGTTTTTTTAAAAACCTGCTGTATTAAAGTATGATTGATGTAGAAAACACTGTAGATATTTAATATATACAACTTGATGCATTTGGAGAGAAGTATATACCCTTGAAACCATCAAACCATTACCACTATCAATGCAATAAACTTACCTATCACCTCCAAAAGTTTCCTCCCACCCCCTTTATTTTTTCTTTTGTGGTAAGAGCACTTAACATAAGATCTATCCTTTTATCAAATTTGTATGTATGTAATATAGCATTTGTTAATTATAAACCCTGTAGTATACAGATCTCCAGAACTCACTTTGCATAACTGAAACTTTGTACCCTTTGACTAACACCTCCCCTCCCTTCAGGCCCTGCCAATCACCATTCTACTCTCTGCTTTTATGTGTTTGACTATTTTAGATCCCACATATAAATGAGATCATGCAGTATTCGTCTTTCTATGTCTGGCTTAGTTCACTTAGCATGTCCTTTAGGTCCATCCATCTTGTTGTAAAATGCAGGATTTCCTTCAAGGCCAAATAATATTCCATTGTATGGATATACCACATTTTCTTTATCCATCCATTGATAGACATTTTGGTTGTTTCCGTATCTTGCCTATTGTGAATAATGCTGCAGTGAACATGGGAATGCAGATATCTCTTCAAGATCCAGATTTCAATTCCTTTGGATATATACCCAAAAGTGAGATTGCTGGATCAAATGGTAATCCTATTTTTAATTTTTCAAAGAACCTCCACATTGTCTTCCATAGTGGCTGTACCAGTTGACATTCTTTCAAGCCAGTATACAGGGTCCCCTTTTCTCCACATCCTTGCCAATACTCGTCCTTTATATTTTTGATAATAGTCATCCCAGTAGGTATGAAGTAATATGTGATTGTGGTTTTGATTTGCATTTCCCTGATTAGTGATGTTGAGCACTTTTTCATATACCTGTTGGCCATTTGTATGTCTTCTTTGGAGAAATGTCTATTCAGATCTGTTGCCCATTGTTTTTTTATTTTGAGATAGAATCTCGCTCTGTCACCCTGGTTAGAGTGCAGTGGTATCATCATAGCTCACTGCAACCTCAAACTTCTGGGCTCAAGCAATTCTGCTGCAACCTCCTGAGTAGGTGAGGCACATACCATCACACCTAATTTTTCTATTTTTTTTGTAAAGATGGGTTCTTGTTCTTGCTCAGGCTAGTCTCTAACTCCTGATCTCAAGAGATCCTCTCACCTTGGCCTCCGAGAGTGCTAGGATTACAGGTGTGAGCCACTGAGCCTGGCCCAGCTGTCCATTTTTTAATTGGATTATTTGTTTTTTGGTTTTGAGTTGTAGGAGTTCAATAGAAATTTTGAATATTAGCCCCTTATCAGATATATGGTCTGCAAATATTTTCTCCCATTCTGTAGTTGTCTTTCACTCTGTTGATTGATTCCTTGGCTGTACAGAAGCTTTTTAGTTTGATATAGTCTACGTTTGTTTTTGCTGCCTATGCTTTTGGTGTCATATCTAAGAGATCACTGCCCAGGCTATTGTCTAGAAGTTTATTCCCTATGTTTTCTTTTCTTTTCTTTTTCTTTTTTTTTGAGACAGAGTCTCGCTTTGTTGCCCAGGCTAGAGTGAGTGCCGTGGTGTCAGCCTAGCTCACAGCAACCTCAAACTCCTGGGCTCAAGCAATCCTTCTGCCTGAGCCTCCCGAGTAGCTGGGACTACAAGCATGCGCCACCATGCCCGGCTAATTTTTTCTATACATATTAGTTGGCCAATTAATTTCTTTCTGTTTATAGTAGAGACGGAGGTCTCACTCTTGCTCAGGCTGGTTTCCAACTCCTGACCTCGAGCAATCTGCCCGCCTCGGCCTCCCAGAGTGCTAGGATTACAGGCATGAGCCACCGCACCCGGCCTCTTTTAAAAGTTTTATTGTTTCAGGCTTTACATTTAAGTTTTTAATCTATTCTAAGTTGATTTTTGTACATAGTATAAGGGTCAAACTTCATTCTTCTGCATGTGGATATCAGTTTTTCCAACACTATTTATGTGATACAATTTATCTTTTATTGTCAAGATTTAAGAGTATCTTACATATAGTAGGCACACGATAAATACATCAAATTCAATGATTGATTTCAGGATGTCAAGCTGGTCAGGGTGTTGAAGACTAATGATATAAAATTATAGGAACTGGTTGAAAGAGACTTAGTTATCCAACCTCATCTTGCACTTCTGTAGCATCCCTGACAGATGGTCCCTGCTTGCTTTGGTTTTCATAGAATATCTAATCTGTCTCAGCTTCCTGTGGACAAAGTTTGCATTACTTTACTTTTTGCAAACAAGATGCTATGCTTTTGATTATTGTTAACCCCCATCCTTTAAAAAAAAAAAAGAGCAACATTTGTATATTCTTTTTAAAATTAAAAAAAAAATTTTGATTATTGTGGGTACATAATAGTTTTATAGGGTACGTGTGGTATTTTGATACAGGCATACAATGTGAATTAGTCAAATCAAGGTAATTGGGGTATCCATTACCTCAGGCATTTATCATTTTTTGTGTGTTAGGAACATTCTGATTCCACTCTTAGTTATTTTAAAGTATACTCTAACTTATTGTTGCTTATAGTCACTTTACTGTGTTATCAAATATTGTTCATTCTAACTATATTTTTGCACCCATTAACCACCCCCACTTTATCCCCCTACCCCTCGCTACCCTTATGAGCCTTTGGTAACCATCATTCTACTGTTTGTCTCCATGAGATCAATTGTGTTTAATATTTAGCTCCCACATGAGAGTGAGAATGTGTAAAATTTGCCTTTCTGTGCTTGGCTTAATTTCATTTAACATAATGTTCTCCAGTTCCATCCATGTTGTTGCAAATGGTCGGATTTCATCCTTTTTTGTACATTCTTTTTTAATTGAAAGATTTATATAATAGAGGCACAAAGAAAAATAGGTATTACATATAATTTACCCCTTAATGTTAACCACTTAATATTTAATATTTGTACTTTCAGGATTTTTTAAAATGTATATTACACATTTTTTTTTTACTATTTAAAAAATATATTTAATTTTTATCTCTTAATTATGTCTCTTTTGCTTCTGGGCAATATCTAGAACTGATTTTTACCTAACCTGTAGATGCCAGGTATTATCTTCTAAGATTGCTTAATTCTGGAGCCATTTTGTCACCTTTGGCCATATTAGTATATCACATATTAGTATGTCACCTTTGGTCCTAATAGTATTCTAAATTTTGTAGCTGTAACTCCTAATCTTACATCCTTTTCTTCCTTATGTCTTTCAGATCCAGGTGAATTTGAGAGAATTAGAGGCAGCTGCCTGGTTTAGTCATGATGAAGTGGCCACAGCCCTGAGGAGGAAGGGCCCTAATATTCAGCAACAGAATGAGACTTTCCCATTCTGGCTGCCCCCCAAATTAGCCATTGCCCACCAACTGATTAAGGAGTGGGTAGAAAAACAGACCCATTCTTCTCTGCCTGCTTAGCCCAGATCAAGTCACCTAGATCCCTCTTCTTGGAATGCCTGAGGGGCACACCAGATACCAATTGGCAAAGGGGAAGTGACAAAGGCCAGCTTCAGGCCAACCTCATAAGGCAGAGCAGAAGGTGAGCCTACCGTGGGAAGCATCAATGAAAGAAGTTCCTACTAATGAGCAATCAAAAATGCCAGTGTGAGAAAAAAAATTGATGAGATGTCAACTATCAAACTTAGAGGGAAGGTTGGGTGTGGTGGCTCATGCCTATAATCCTAGCACTTTGGGAGACTGAGGCAGTAGGATCGCTTGAGCCCAGGAGTTTGAGGTTGCAGTGAGCTATGATGATAACACAGAACTCTAGCCTGGGCAACAAAGTGAGATGCTTTCTATAAAAAAATAAATAAATAAAATTTTAAAAATTAAAAAAAAAAAATCAGAGAGAAGGGTAAAGCATTAGTTTGGACATAGGCCTTTGTTATTGAGAATGTACAGCAAATTTCAAGTCACTACTGAGTTACTTTTCATCCTCACAGAATTAAGAAAAATAGCACAATATAACATTTTTGAATTCATGCACAGGTACATTCTTGTATATGGTAGTTAAATAAAAGTCACATTTAAGTCATTTGAAGGAATGAGGAAAGTAAGAGCTAAAGTCTACCACAGAATACTGTGCAATGAGTCAGATGCAATGAGGCTCTGTTGAAGGAGTTTAATCTCAGTGGGACTCAAGATGGTAAATCTCTTTTGCTATTTTCAGCTCTGTTACTTACCCAGTTTGTGACTTAGGGAAAAGACTATCACTTTCTCATGCCTGTTTTCCTAAATATAAAACAGTTGCTGGTATTTGTACACCCACTGTTGATTAACTGTAACCAAGAGATTAGTGAAGATAAGCAAATGCCAAATCTGAACTATTTCTTCAACTTTATGGGATAAACTAAATTTAGGATTTTTCATCATTCATATATGCCATTCTGTACCTTGTCATAAGGGAGAAGTTTATTTGGGGGAAATAAATATATTTCCACACCTTTGTTTAGAAGTATTTTTCTGTCCTATGAATGGATAAAATTTTAGAAAGTGAGAACTTGGGCTAGGGGAGAGGATCTCTTTATCAGTATGACAATTAAATATTTAAGTCCAGGTTCCTAGTCTGTGAACAACTGAAGTAATGTGCAGAAGAATTACTGTTAGAGGTCTGGTTAAAAAGAGGAATGGCTGGGGAAAGACTCCTATCTTCAGAAGATTCTCTGCACTAATTAGTGATTAAAGACACAAGCTCCAGAGACCCTAGGATCAGAGGTCCTCAAACTTTTTAAACAGGGGGCCAGTTCACTGTCCCTCAGACCATTGCAGGGCCGTTGGAGAGTGCAGCGCACATTCCACACATGTGCACTGTGGGACATGCAGAGGCAGCAAAAACACCCGGGCCGCATATGGCCCACGGGCCGTAGTTTGAAGACCCCCGCCCTAGGTTATTCATACATCAAAGTCTCATAGGACTAAGCAAAAGAGATACTAGAACTAGAAAAGTTAAAGCACTGAATTTCCTTTTGATCCCAAAGGGGCCAGCAAACCATCATTGCTTTGGGGAAACCAATGAGCCTCCACTGGGAAATGCTGAGAGATAATATGTGATGGGACTTGACTATGTTGTTAGATTGGCAGCTTGCCTTTACCTGGGCTGAACCTGGTATGCAGAAGAGAAAAGCACTCTCGTAAGAGAGGTCCTGAGATTTCTTCATATCTTGCAGTTAGAAGAAAACAGTTCAGGGTCCATGTGTGCTACCATCTCCCAATCTTTTCTATCTCTATGTGGGTGTGTTTGTGAGCACATGTGTACACATTCCCAATCTGAAAATACCGATAGGGAAGTGTGCAGGATTCCTGGTTATGAGTTTCTCAAACTTAACCATGGAGTAACTGTTTGCTTTTTGATTAATGTGTTTTTCTGGGAAAGAAAAGATGAGAGTGGCTAATAGGAGGAGCTACAACATTGAACTTTGTTTTCCAGCAGTGAGTGGGAAGAGGGATTTGCTATAGAACTACAAGGATATTAGAAACATGAGTCAGGAGAGGCCAGGGTTGGGGTACTGAAAATGGCAGGTAAATAACAGAAACTTTGGTAAGGGGCTTATATGGCTGGAGAATATATATGTGGCAATGAATTATGAAGGTGCTAAGGATAAATAGAACTCGGCTAGGTCCATGATGCAGAATAGCAAAAACAGGTAAAACCTAAAAACAAATTTGTCACCAGAGTAAGCCTGACTGAAGGTCAGTTACCTTGGTAACTGGAATAAAAAAAACAACTCATTCATTTCTTATTTTTGACTGTGTACTGCCCTTTATCTACCCAATATTTAATTCTCAATGAAGATAAACTTAATGTACCATAAATACATTGTGGGGAAAACTTTTCCTGATAGTCAAGCTGGGATAGCATTCTGGAACCTCATTTTTAACATGTGAAATATAGCTTCAAAACAAATAATAGGAATGTATTTATTTAAAACATTTAAATTAACATTATTTAAAATGTTAAAATGTTGCCCTATGTAACAAAAAGAAACATCTTCATCTGATGCACTTCTTTAACCAGTGTGTAACACTTTCCCTCTTCCTTAGCTCATGTTAGTGAACACCACTGTAAAAGTAAGAGGAGGAAGGATTGGAGTGGGGTATAGCATATTTAGTTTAAAAGTTTGTGATAGTACGTTTCCAAATATGAACTCTACTATACCATTTTCCTTATTCCTCCCTTGGTCCCCGGAGAGGGGGAAATAGGCAATCACTTCCACTATCTTTATTTTCATTGTGTAAGATACAGTAAGGGCATCTCTCTGCTGCACACAATCACAGTAGAGGAAAAACCAGAGACCTAGATTATAAAAACATGGTCAGTCTACAGAGCTGTTTATAGATAAGACTTGATTCATTTTAGGAGGACTATGAGAATCATCTTAAGAAAATATATTTCATCTAAGTAATAGATCAATTATATTAAATATCAAATCTCAAATAACTAATTAAAATAATTAAGTACAGTATCAATGTATAAAGTGCCCAAAATAGGCAAATCAATAGAGACAGAAAATAGAGTAGTGATTTCTACGTGCTGGGAGGAGGAGAGAATGAGAAGGTATTAATGACCATAAGGTTTCTTTGTGGGGTGATGAAAATATTTTGGAATTAGTGGTAATGGTTGCATAATTTTATAAATACACTAAAAACCCCCTCATTGAATTATATACTTTAAAAGGGTAAATTTTTTGGTATGTGAATTATATCTCAAAATAGCTGTTATTGGCCAGGTGTGGTGACTCATGCCTCCCAAGGTGGGAGGACTGCTTGAGGCCAGGACTTCAAGACCAGCCTAGGCAACATAGCATGGCCCTGTCTCTACCAAAAAAAAAAATAGCTGTTATTAAAAAAGTAAGTAAGTTCTATATCTTGGTTTAGACACATACATGCAAAAATTCACTGTACACTTAAGATTTGTGGGCTGGGCGCGGTGGCTCATGCCTGTAATCCTAGCACTCTGGGAGACTGAGGCGGGTGGATTGCTTGAGGTCAGGAGTTTGAAACCAGCCTGAGCAAGAGCGAGACCCCGTCTCTACTATAAATGGAAAGAAATTAATTGGCCAACTAATATATATAGAAAAAATTAGCCGGGCATGGTGGTGCCTGCCTGTAGTCCCAGCTACTTGGGAGGCTGAGGCAGAAGGATTGCTTGAGCCCAGGAGTTTGAGGTTGCTGTGAGCTAGGCTAATGCCATGGCACTCACTCTAGCCTGGGCAACAAAGTGAGACTGTGTCTCAAAAAA
>VSMD01125094.1:0-60641 GCA_008750895.1 Mirza zaza
GGTGCACTTCTCACTCATTATATATGTATCTACCCATCCCCCCCCCCGTCCCCCTGTCCAATACAATATTATTGTAATACCTATGTGTCCACTTAGGTGCTGCTCATTTAATACCAGTTTGCTGGTGAGTATATGTGGTTCTTGTTTTTCCATTCTTGGGATACTTCACTTAGTAGTATGGGTTCCAGCTCTAACCAGGAAAATATTAGATGTGCTATATCACCATTGTTTTAATTGCATTTTTGTTGGTTTTCTTTTTCACCGGACTATAAACGCCATGAGGGTGGGAGACAGACGGGTGTGTCCTGGTCACCAGCAGGTGGCCTGGCGCGGAGCAGGCACTGCATACACACCCGCATGGCTGGCTGTGACAGACTGCCTCCCTGGGAGGAAGCAGGAAGCTGCGATGCCTTCTGCAGGCGATGATAACGTGATGACAACGGGAGGGAGGTTCCCCCCACGGTGTTGGGGACAGCTGCTCTGAGGAGGTGACACATGAACTGCACATGAAGGATGGTGGTGTTCAGTGGCAGCTGTTTCAACCATGGACAGAAGCACGTTGTGGGCAGAGCCACAGCGAGTTGGGAAAACAGAGGAAGCCTGGGTGAGAGAAGCACAAGTGCCGAAGATGTCTTGGCCTCCTTGGTGACAGATCCAGTAAAACCAGATAAGCCCCGTCTGAGCGAGGCCCAGAGTACGTGCCTGTTGGCAACGTCTATCCCGAGGGGGGGCTGAGTCTTCATGCTGCAAAAGGCCCTTTAAGGATCCCTGGGAGAGAGACTGAAAGAGTGAAGATGTCTTGTCTTTATCGTTCAAAGAGAAAGAAGATGACACATTGATTATGGAACTCTTGTCTAGTCTACCCAAGAGCATATCAGAATTCAGTTGGTTGAAAGAAATAGAAAACCCCACACTCGTGGGCGTTGGGATCAGATGGACACTTGGCTCCATCATGTCCAAGCTCAGGGGTGGGTGGTCCTGGGCCATGGCAGCCCAGTCCCATCAAGCCCACAGGGCCCAGGCAGCTTGTGGCTTTCTGCTTCCCCATCCTGGGGAAGCAGATGGGGCGCCATGCTTGTCCTCACCATCCAGAATGAACTCTGGCTGTCGCTCCAGTGTTCCAAGAAGCAGAGAGAGGGAGGTAGGGAGGAAACAGCTCCTGGAACCTTTCTTCTTACACCCACTGGCCAGACCAAGGCATATAGCCATGCCTGTGTACAAAAGGAGGCTGCAAAATGTGGTCTTTATGTGTGCAGGAGATTGCGTGCCCAGCTAGAACCCAGGGGCCCCATAGAGAACTAGAACCGATACCGGGAGTAGACCACAGTGGACCAACCCATTGCACCATTTCAGCTTGTGCTTGGCATGTGCGATGCGGTCATTACCTGGACCGGAGGCTAATGTCTTCCCAGGCCAGCTAACATTTACACTGCGCCATGGAATACCATGCCATGCCAATCATTTCCAATTTTTAAAGCTGTGGAACACCATGATCTAATCCAACTCCTCACCCAATTCTGAGTACTCCCTACCACTCCTCCCCTTGACAGCAGTCCTCTCCAGAGTCTGGGGGCACCCCATGTAAAAGGTCTGGACAAGGAGGACTATCAAGTCTTTCTGCCCGGAAAAACCGTCGACACTACTCTGTCGACACTACTTTTTAAATCACGTTCTCAGTGCTCTACCCTTTTGAGCAGCCACTTCTAGCTTATCACTGTTCTAACACAGTCTTCCCCCCCCCCCACATGCCGATTTCTGCCAATTCCCACAGACCCTGAGCTTCCTTATTTGTGCCTGTGGGGAGCTGAGACTACTTGTCACCTTAAAGATTTAGAGGGATAGAATGAGATAAAATGTGCAAAGAGCTTAGCACAGCACTGGGTATGGAATCCATTTTCAATAAGTTTAGCTATTATTATTTTATTATTTTCTCCAAATTTATTCTGCTTAGGTAATAATGCAACTTTAACATATTTTTTTTCTTTTTAAGAAAAGTGACTTCGTAGTGAAATTGTTGTGTCTATCCTATGACAATTCCCCACTTTGTGACTAATGAAAGACGATTTATTTTTAAGTTAGATTCTTCACCAAGGGACTTTTCTTGATTCTTACCTCCTGCTATTCTATTATTGCATCAAAAGGGTGGAGATATCCCCTTTAGCCCAGGCTAATTCTTCTGAATCTTTTTCTATGATAAACTGAATTCCAGTACTTCATTATCATCAGACCGATCGACAGAATTATGTCTATATAACAATCTAAAACATCAGCTCCTTCCTTCTTAATTATTAGATACAATTCCCCAATACGCTGCATGGAGATTTCTCTTCATATCTGGCATAAAGAGTGCACTTAATCTTATTCTACATTTTTAAGATGTTCTTGCTGTCAACAACAACATAAATAAAATGACAGGCATATGTCAGATGCCCAACAAATGGTAACTATCATCATCATATACAATTGTTGATAATGATACTTTTCGTATTTATTGAGCACCTACAATGAGCCACTCCAGGCTTGGTGTTTAATACACAAGATCTCATTTTAATTTTCTGAGCAGTCCTAGGAGATAGATATCATTAGCTTTATTTTATAAATAAGGATACTAAAGCTCAGAGGCTGGGTTTGGGTTGTCCAGAAAATTGAGTGCGGGGCACAGCTTACTTGCTAACACTTTGCCGGCTGGGGAGAGCATGAACCCCAGGGAAGCATGATTGCAGGACAAGGGAAATGAAGTAGGGTCAGAGGGGAAGCAGCTCCAAGGTGATGCACAGCCGACCTGGCCACCGTGTCACAAGGAAACACCACTGGTTGTTCCACCATGGAAGAAGATGCTGGAAAGGTCAGATAGGACCTCTACATCTCAAACAGTCCATTGTGGGCTAGGCAGGTGACCAGTGTATTGGCTGGCTTCTTCCAGCCTCCTGTCTTTTACTGCTCTAAGTTGGCCCCACAGGGTGGCAATTCCCCACACTTCCCAGTTATGTTCCCAAGGCTGTAGGGCAGCCAGTGGGGAAGCCAGAGCCCTCGTGGACCCAAGTTGAGTTGGCCCTGGATGCTGGAGGTCTGTGGCTCCCTCCATGTCACATGTCACATGTCACATGCAAGGGAGGCCCTGACAAAGCCCGGTGCTCAGTCCCAAGGCAGGCTCAGTCAATCTGCGGTGTTTAGACATCAGGAGACAATGATGGTGGCCAGAGTTTTCTGACTACAGGAATGGGCTGAGAGGCAGGTGGTGTCTTCTGATGGGGAAGCAAAGCAAGTGACCAAGAATGGGGACCACATGAGGCCAACTGGGTGTGGGGCGGCACCTACAGACCTCAAAGACACCCTGAGAGTTGCAGGGACTTGCCTAAGGTCACGCGGACTGCACATGGCAGAGTTAGCATTCAAACCCAGGCCAGTCTGACTCCAAAACATTTTCACTTTTCAGTGACATCAAGAATGACTTGCAGTGCTGAGATTTTTGAGCAAGCTGGGAAAGGGAGCCACACGGTTTTCTGAGCTGTCTGGCTGAGGGCCAAGAGCAGAAAAATGCTTACGAAGTAGTAGTCATAGGTGATCGATCAGGCGACAAGAACGCCCACAGGCCGGTGTTGTCCTTTGCTATATCCTAGGAATAGACACTTTGAGAAGGTATGATCCATCATGCCTGGAACTCTTCCTAGGGTCTGCTGTGGCTGTCTTAACTCAGCCCCAAAGACAGCGGGCATGTGCAGCCACACATGAGGGGACAGTGCCCCACGCTCACCTCTGCCTGCCAGATAGATGTCAAGGGCACCAGCAATGAAAGCAAATGGGTCCATTTCCTTGACGAGTTGGGAGGAACTGCCACATATTTCACAGGAAATGGTTTGTGTGAACGTACGGTGACAAGACCAATAGCCCAGGAAGTGAAGCTCAACCTAGGTTCAAGAAGACGGTGACTCTGCAGGTGTGCCTTGCTTTAAAAGAGCCCATGTTTCACTGCAAGCTTCCCAGGTTCTTTTGCATTTCCCAGCTTCTTCCCCCATCTCAGAAGCATGCATAGCCCCATAGGGCTGTCCCTGCTCTCCATGCAACCCCCTCTTGGGTCCCTCGGAGGGACACTCCCTGTCCTGGCATCTCGCACGGCTGCCCAGTCTCCTCCTTGCTTTGGGTCTTCTCAGCTTGCAGCCATGCTCAGATTTATCCTATCCAAGACGGCATGTGCCCATTTCTCCTCAAGCTACATCCCGATTCTCTGCTTCTCGATTTTCTCAAATAAACATCCATGGGATCTTAACCATGCCCTCGATGCTTAACTGTTTCAGGGCCAGGTCCCCTCCCACCATTCTCCGGAAATGCCTTCTGCAAAGGCCACTGTAGCAAATGTCTGTTGTTTCTGCCACTCCTCTAGCATGCATTCTCCCTTCTTCCGGCCGTGATACCCCAATTCTTCTCCCAGAGAACCACTTCCTTTCTCACTCCCAACCTACGGGATCTGTTCGGGGCTGAATACATGAGATTTTTTTTTTCTGGGATGGCGGAGAGTGCTGTTGGTTTTAAACCCGAGAGAACGAAGGTCTTGGGCTACTGGTAGCTGTTTTACCACTGTGGGAGGACAGAGCCTGGCTGGGAGTGGTGCCAGCCTAGAGGAGCTGGAGCTGAGGGATGAAAGGACTCAAAATAAGGTCCTGATGACATCATCTGAATTCCTGAGTCATGCCACACTCAGTGACATCCCTATCTGCTGCATTTTCAGCTTAACTGAGCCTTTTTGCTTAAGCCAGTCTGTTGGGATTTGTGCAAGAGAAAGAATCCCAACTGATGTAGAAGTCTAACCTCTGAAATACAGAAATCAACAGCCTCTTCTTCTTTGTTTTTTGTTGTTGTTGTTGTTGTTTGTTTGTTTGTTTGTTTGTTTTGAGACAGAGTCTCACTCCATCGTCCTAGGCTGGAGGAGTGCAGTGAAATCATCATAGTTCACTATAGCATGAAACTCCTGAGCTCAAGTGATCCTCCTGCCTCAGCCTCCTGAGTACTTGGGACTACAGGCGTGTGCCACCATGCCTGCCTAATTTAAAAAAAAAAAAAAATTTGTAAAGACAGGATCTCACTATTGCCCAAGCTGGCCTTGAACTCCTGGCTTTCAGCAATCTTCCCACCTTGCCCTCCCAAAGTGCTGGGATTACAGGCGTGAGCCACCACGCCCAGCCAACAGAGCCCTCCCACTGGGAGGATGAGTACCACAGGTTCACAGCTCGGTTCCAGCACTTGTTACTTTTATACCCTTACACATGTTTCTGAGACTCAGTTTCCTCATCTGTAAGTGGGGCTGTGCTGAGACGTGTAAGTGGCAGGCTCTGCAGAAGTGGCAGCTGTTCTTCGGCTGTGACCGGCAGGCAGCAGCTGCAGCAGAGACGGTGGTGTCAGTGGCATCATCTCTCTACCATGCACAGGGGTGCCCACCGCTGGCCAGCGCTCACTCCTCACCCCTCTCCCCACCTGGTTCCTCTCGACTCCAGCTCTTTGAGTTTCTCCTCCTGCCTTTCTGATCACACATCTTCTGGCCCTTCTTCCTCCCCAGCAAGTGTTGATTATTTTCCAAACTTCCGGCTGGGGGCCTTCTTGCATTCTAGTTTGGTTCTCTGTCCTCTGGGGGTTCCGGCTTTGCTTGTCCCACAGCACACTGTGTATCATGCTTCGGGTGTCCCAGCACGGCTGCAGGTGCCGTGTGCCTTAATCTCACCTGGGCCCTCGTCCCCAGAGCCCTCCATCCCAAACCTGCTGCTTCTCTTGACTGTACTCCTCTGCTGGTGGCATCTCCTTCCTCTCAGTGCTCGAGGTTGGAAACTCAGAAGTCATTTCGACCTCTTCCTGTCCTTTGCCCCCAAGCCAGTGTCCAAGCCCTATGGCCCCCAATTCTCTCTTGGCATAGCCCTCAACTCTCTCCCCATTCCCCGGCCCTGGCCACCACCCCGGTTCCTGCTCTTATCCCAACAGGCCACTGGGCAGTCCCTGATGGCCCCCAATACCCCAGTTTCTCCTTCTTTCATCTGTTATACTTACGAATAAATCTTTAAAATTTTTTTATAGATTTAGGGGGTATCAGTGCAGTTTTGTCACATGGCTATAGTGTACAGCTGTGAAGTCTGGGCTTATAGTGTAACCATCACCTGGACAGTGTACATTATACCCTTTAAGTCATTTTTCATCCCTTACCCCACTCCCACCCTCCTAGTCCCCAACCCTTCCAAGTCCCCAATGACTATTGTTTCACACTCTATGTCCATGTGTACACATTATTTAGCTCTCACTTGTGAAAACGTGAACTATTTGACTCTTTGTTTCTGAGTCATTTCATTTAAGATAATGGCCTCAAGTTCCATCCAGTTTTATGCAAAACACATAATTCCATTGTGTTTTTTATGGATGAGCAGTATTCCATGATATGTGTGTGTATATGTGTGTATATATATATATGTGTGTGTGTGTATGTATGTATATATATGTATAGTACATTCTCTTTATCCAATCATCCATTATAGACACTTAGGTTGATTCCATATCTTTGCTATTGTGAATAGTGCTGCAATAAACATATGAGTGTAGGTACATTTTTTTATATAATGATTTCTTTACCTAGTAGTGAGATTGCTGGATTGAATGGTACCTGTAGTTTTAATTCTTTGAAAAATCTCCATACTGCTTTCCATAGAGGTTGTACTAATTTACATTCCCCACAAGAGTGTATGTATAAGCATTCCCTTTTCTACTCATCCTCACCCACATCTGCTATTTTTTTTACTGTAATAATAGCCATTCTGAGTGGTATCAGATGGTTCCTCATTGTGGTTTTAATTTGCATTTCTCTGATGATTAATGATGTTGAGCATTTTTTTAATATGCTTGTTGGCCATTTGTTTGCCTTCTTTTGAAAAATGTCTGTTCATGTCCTTTGCTCACTTTTTAATGGGGCTATTTGTGGTTTTCTTGTTAAGTCATTTGAGTTCCTTGTAGATTCTGGACATTAGTCCTTTCTTTGTTGAACACTTGGTTTGCAAATATTTTCTCCCATTCTGTAGGTTTTCTGTTCACTCTGTTGATTATTTCTTTTGCTGTATAGAAGCTTTTTAGTTTAATTAAGCCCCATGTGTCTATTTTTATTTTTCTTGCATTTGCTTTTGAGGTTTTAGTTATGAATTCTTTGCCTAGGCCATTGTCCAGAAAAGTTTTTCCTAGGTTTTCTTCTAGAATTTTTATAGTTTCAGGTCTTACATTTAAGTCTTCAGTCCGTCTTGAATTAACTTTTGTATATAGTGAGATATATGGGTCCAGTTTCATCATTCTGCATGTGGCTATCTAATTTCCCCAGACCATTTATTGAATAGTGTGTCCTTTGCTCAGTGTATGCTTTGGCTGACTTTGTTGAAGATCAAGTAACTATAGGTATGTACCTTAATTTCTGGCTTCTCTATTCTGTTCCACTGATCTGTACATCTATTTTTATACCAGCACCATGCTGTTTTGGTTACTATAGTCTTGTAGTATAATTTGAAGTCAGGTATTGTGATGCACCCAGCTTTGTTCTTTTTTTGCTTAGGACTGCTTTGGATTTTCAGGCTCATTTTGGGTTTTATATGAATTTTAGGATCATTTTTTCTAATTCTGTGAAAAATGATGTTGGTATTTTGATAGGGATTTCATTGAATCTGTAGATTGCTTTGGGCAGTATGGTCACTATGAATGAATCTTTTTTAACACAAAGCCTCTCATAATAAACCACCTCTTCTCCAAAAACTTCTATGATTGCCCTTTAACTTTTGAATAAAATAAACATAATTCAACAAACATTAGTTACAACACCCCCTCTGTGTCAGGCACTGTGCTGAGCATTGCAAGAAAGACAAAATTAAAATGAATGTAGTCCCTGCACTCCAGGGCCTTATGATCCAGTGGTTTAGGTTACTAGACCACAAAGCCTGGTACACACACACACACACACACACACACACACACACACACACGCAGTGTTAATGATGTGACCTTTCTGCATTCATTCCCAATCCATCTTCCCGAATTTATTTTGCTGTCCTGTGCCTTGTGCTTAAGTCTGGATGAACTACATGCTTTTCCATGTTTTCCTACCTCCTTAAAACTTTGCTTATGCTGCTTGCTTTTCCAGGAAAACCCTTCCCTCCAACTCTGCTTGGCCAAATCTTTTTTATCCTTTGTAGCCTTTCTCAAATGATATCCCCTCATGAATCTTTTGTTGATTATCCTCATTGTAATCTTTTCCTCCTCTGATCTCCCAAAGCTTCTTATATGACCTACCATCTGGCATTTTCCACTTTTGAAAAAAAATTTATGTAACTTATCTGCCCAATTAAATTGCAAAGTCTTTTATTATTTTATTTATCTTTGCATCCCCAACAACTAAGAAAGTATTTCTTTATTAGAATTAGGTATTCCTTTATCTACATAAAGCAATGCCTCATTTACAGCTAGTTGTTTGTACTAAAGCATTCTTTGCTTAAAAAAAGATTTCCCACAGGTTCTTTTAAATAAATCTTCAGATTCTTCTTAACTTGTTTATGGATTATCAACAATCAGCCTGGAGGAGAACTGTGGATTGGGGGAATCAAAAAAAGTAAATTATACAAAAGTACTGCCCATTAATGATTTCCTAGAAAGGAAAAGAGAGTACATCTTCTCTGGCCATGGGAGCTATTGAGAAAACAGAATTCTGTTTTCAGAAATGGGATGAAATCATAGTATTTACTTTACAAAACCTATAAATCTGTAAGAAGTAAGAGCTTGATCTGGAGAAGCTGGCATCACGGGTGAACTCTCAGGAAGATGCTACTGCCCACATGAGTCATGTGTGTGGAGGGGACATTGGTCTTCCTGAATTTCTTAAAGAGTGTCAGGACACTGGTTATGAGTTAGCCCAAGGGTCCTGATGGACAGTCTGTCCTTGCCCTTTGCATGGAATTCACATGTGCCCCTCCTTCACTGCCCTAATCTTGCCTCTACCATCCTCCCAGGGAGCCTCACCTGCATCCTGCCCTATCCCCAGCTCCTCTTGCCTGGAAGCTCCTTGGGCACATATAGTCTGTTCCACTGATTTGGGCTTCCTGGTGGTGGCCTGGGGTGGCGTGGGGGTGTGCCATGATCCCCGTCAGCCCCATCAGATCTCCTGAGCAGGGCTGGGCTGGGGGCTGGCTGTCTGGCTCCCTGAGCAATGTGAGTGCAGGAGGTGGAAGAGGAAGGAAGAGCAGCCCATTTCAAACCTTCAGGAGGACCCTGGGCTCCTTCCAGCACTACAAACTAGGTGCACATTTAGATCCAGGTGGTCTTGGAAAGGTGTCAGGCTGACTTTGCCAGGATCAGAGGTCCTGCCTGAGCCCAGCAGCTGCAAAGCCCCCAAACCCTATGGCTGTTCACCATAGGTGAAAACCTTTATTCTGAGCTAAAGTGGTCTTGTTAAAGGCATCGTGGTTTCCCTGATGCAGGGCATTGAGCAACTCAGGGATGTCCAGTGTCCTCTGGGGCCTGCACTGTACAACACCACCCCCCAGACACTGGTTTCACCCCACGTTTCCAGGGACCCTTAGCTTTTGTCCTAGCCCTAGATGTCTAGTCCTTAACAGTCAGAGGACTCTGTCCCTAACTCATAAAGTTTATGGGAGGATTCAGGGAACCAATACATGGAAAGTTCTTAGTGCCTGATCCAATGTAAGCCCTCAATAAATGTTAGCTAATATCACTGTCCATTTCATTTATTACTTATTTGCTTAGCTGCGTCCCATGTTCAGTGGGTCATGAAATTCAACGCTCCTCCCTGGAAAGGGTTGTGTAGTGTACTAGTGGTTGAGAGCATGAAGTCAGCAAGACCTGAGTTTGAATCCAGACTCTCTCACTTACTAGCTGTGTGACTTTGGACAAGTTTCCTAACTTCTCCGAGCCTCATCTGTGAATGCAATGTAAAAGTGTCTATTCTGATGTGTTGATGTGAAGATTAAATAAAATAAGGCAAGCAGAGGTCCTAGCATGATATCTGGTATCTACTGAATGGTAAAACAGTATCAAAAACATATAAACAATAATCAGTCTTATTATTAATATTAATAGTGGTATTTCTGGAGGAGACACAATATGGTTAGGGATGGGATCATATATGAGGAAGGTCAAATCAGTGGAACAGACTATATGTGCCCAAGGAGCTTCGAGGCAAGAGAAGCTGGGGGCAGGGCAGGACACAGGTGAGGCTCCCTGGGAGGACGGTGGGGACAGGATTGGGGCAGTGGGGGAGGGGTGCATGTGAATTCCATGCAAAGGACCTCAGCTGGCTCATTTAGGGAACCACTCCACTATTTAAGAAGGGAAGATGATGAAGTTGCTTTTAATTATCTTAAAGATCCTTATACGAAATGGGCTTTGGAGTTTGGATGGGGAATTATTGCCACGGCGAGATCGGTCTTCACAGCCTAGTATACATCTCTGACAAAACGGGGAGTCTGCAAGATAAATGGCTCGAGCCAAGCTAATTACAGGGAACTTTCCCAGGAGAGGGAGATGTGGATGTTCTCAGATGGGATCTGCCTCCATCTCGCCTGAAGCGGCCCCTCCCTAGCTCCCACCGTCCAAGGCCGATGCTGAGAATGACAAACACTGGAACCGGTGCTCAGGGTTTGCCCACAGGGGCCGATGGGTCTGGAAACCATCTCCAGGCACACAGCCTTCATTGGCCCAGTGCCACTTTGTACCATCCAAGTCTCTCCTCTTACAGTGGGGGGTGGGGGATGGTGAGACTGAGGCCTCGGTGGGCAGGAACTGGGCCAGGTGACACAGCAAAGTGTTAACAGACTTGCTGACTTCTCCAGTTTCCATCACTGCTTGGTGGTTAAGATGAGTATTGAGTCCATGCTCTGCACTTGCTAGTGGTGGAGTCATGGACACTCTCAACAAATACTCTGAGCCACGGTTTTCTCACTTGTAAAGTGAGCACTTGCTCCTTCCCAACCTCCCTTCCTCCTTCCCTCTCCCTCTTCCTTCCTTCCTTCCTTTCTTCCTTCTTTCCTTCCCCCTTTCCCCTTCCCTCCTTGCTTTTGTCAGGTGATCAATTCATCCCTGCTTGCCCAGAGCTTTCTTGGTTTCAGCACTGAAATCCCTGCCTTCCAGGAAACCCCTCAGTCCCTGGCAAACCCCATTCTTTATTCAGCAATATCACTTCACCCCATTCCAGGGGCTGGGGACACAGTAGTCACCCAGACATAGAAGACCCCTGTTCTCCAGGGGCTGACGTCCTAATTCTATAAGGGGAAGACAAACATGGATGCGTTGATGGATTCATAAAACACTGCACATTCTACAAATGTGGACTACGTGTCAGGCTCTATACTCCATATTTTACAAATATCATTGTATCCACAAACAATTCTGGGAGATCGATATCAATACTTCCCCCTGCCCCCATTTTCAGATGTGAAAACTGAGGCTTTGCTCTATTAACAAACTTTCCTAAAATCATACAGATGGTCAAAGCCAAAACCAGCATGTAAACCCTGAAGTTCCAGCATGCATATGTTCAACCTCAATATATTACCAGCTATTACCTAAATGGAAATACAGGGTTTAGACAGGGTGAGGGTTGTGCTTGCTTTCCTTACTCCCAGCGGGCTAAGGGTCGCTGGTCCTAACCACAGGCTGCATGACAGATGCAGTGAAGGGTACCCCCCGCCCCGACAGCCCATTTGCGCCAGCTCCAAGCCCTGGTGCATATGCTTGAGCCCTGCTTACAATTCTTCCTCTGCCCTGGAGAGCTGTTGCTATTGAGGCCTGGTGAGTACAGCAGCTTCCTCAGCAAACAGGAAAGCAAGACGGTACAGCATGGGTGGGATTCCTGGAGCCTGGGAGTCTTTTGGCTTTGGAGGGTTTTCTGCCAGGAACAACTAACAACAGAAGATGGAAAATGGGTGATGCCCAGTGCTGGCAACAGTTCTGTGCCAAGAGAGAAAATGGAACCCATTTCTCTTGGGCCTTCAGGTCCTCTGGCAGATGACAGGCTGATAAATAAGGTCTGCACTTGAGAAATATCTCCAGTTTCCAAGACTGACTGGTCTATCCATCTACCCAGGCGCATTTACAGGAGACTTACGGACTGGGACTGCTGGGAGGGGCTCTATTCATCACTGAGTAGTCCAAGGGCTTCATTTTATAGAAGGGGAAACTGAGGCCCTGGTTGGATAAAGTGACTTCTCGAGGTCACACAGGTTACCAAGGAAGAGACAAGTCTAAGCTGCCATTGCCCAACTCAAAATAAATGACAGTTTCACAAAACATACACTGCTTCTCCTCAGAGCTGGACTTTAAAGCCACTTATGGGGAAAATGACTTCCCTTTCCACACTTCCCATCTCTACAGAAGCAGGCTGTGGGACAGGGGAGTGGGGCTCAGGGTCCTTGGATCACTGGCACGAGTTGGTAAGGGACGTCCGAAAGGGTTTTGCTTGATGTGGTCCAAACAGCTTTAAAAATGCTGTTGAGGCCACTGATGAGGCATGAAATGGGGCAGAGAGAAAGTGGGAGCAGAGGAAAGGGGAAGAGGGTATCTGTCCCTGAGTTCTCAGCCCATGCCAGACCAGAGGGCGTGTCAGCCTCCTGCTGTGCCAGCCTCTTCCTCTTGTACTCCACCCACCCAGCACCCGCAGAGCAGAAGACAGCATGGGACAGGGCTCAGCCCTCACCTTCACAGCCACCTGCCCTGTGACCTTGAGCAGGTCTGAGCCCCCTCCTCCACCCCCTCCCCTTTAATCACTCTTGCTTCTCCTCTTAAAACACCTGAGTTCACAGGCTTGTGGGGCAGGTCAGAGAGCACATTTACAAAATGCTTATCACAGTGCCTGGCCTAGGAAGCCCCTAATAAATGGCGTTTGTCTCGACAGTTGGCGGGAACATGGCAATACCTGCCTTCCCACACTGCTGCGCTGGGCTCTGAGAAATGGAACATTCTCCCTGTCCTGGGGTCCCCCAGTGGAGCAGCCACACCCACGTGCTCTGCCCGCTTCACCAGGAGTCGTCTGCTTTCTAGTACTTCCAGATGGTACTTGGAACAGAGCACATGAAGTCCACCCGGTGTAGCAGGAACTACACTGACAAAGGTCTCACTGTTACAAAGGAGATAAATCAGAGGTCAGAGGAAATGCATTCATGCCACAAAAGCACGCACCATATACTTCCTTTAACTGGAATTCAATGCACCATACACTTCCTTTAACTGGAATTTCAATGCACCATACACTTACTATAACTGGAATTCAATGCACCATACACATCCTTTAACTGGAATTCAATGCACCACATACTTCCTTTAACTGGAATTTCAATGCACCATATACTTCCTTTAACTGGAATTTCAATGCACCATATACTTCCTTTAACTGGAATTTCAATGCACCATATACTTCCTTTAACTGGAATTCAATGCACCATACACATCCTTTAACTGGAATTCAGTGCACCATATACTTCCTTTAACTGGAATTTCAATGCACCATATGCTTCCTTTAACTGGAATTTCAATGCACCATATACTTACTTTAACTGGAATTCAATGCACCATACACTTACTTTAACTGGAATTCAATGCACCATACACTTACTTTAACTGGAATTCAATGCACCGTACACTTCCTTTAACTGGAATTCAATGCACCATACACTTCCTTTAACTGGAATTCAATGCACCATACACTTCCTTTAACTGGAAATTCATTGCACCATACACTTCCTTTAACTAGTATTTCAATGCACCATACGCTTCCTTTAACTGGCAGCCTCTCCAGTGCACTCAAAGTCAGATTTCCCCTTGCCCAAGTTCTGTTTCCCCATATACGTCCAGAAGCTTGCCCAGCACACAAAGGGAACCGTGGAGATGGCCACAGTCCTTCCCTGAAGCCCCTTCTCTTGCCTTTTTACTGGGCTCTTTGATTGGATCCAGGCTGGGTTGCTGCCTGCAGACAGTAGCGAGGGTCACCAGCGCCAGGTGGCCGGCTGTGCTTGGACAAGGCTGCAGCCGTCTCGGGCTGTGCAGTTCACTGCTGCCACAGCCTTGGGCCAGTGGGCACCTTGTCAGTCTAAGTTACCCTCAACTGGAGCCCAGACTCTGCAGGCGCATGGGGGACAGTGAAAGGAGAAGGGCCAGCCTCGTGACAACCATGCAGACACTTGCCATGACAGTCACTTCTTGTGCCGTGCCTCCTGATCTCTGACATATTGGGCAGTCAGAGGTCAAAGGTCCATCCTCTTACCCGCAGCCATCCAGAGTGTTGCCGCTATCCTCAGCTGAGCAGAACATAGGGCCAGCACACCCGGGCTGGCCTTGCCCTGCCTTCCCTGCTTCTCTGGCCACACGCTGCAGGGCTGATGCCTCAGGCCTCTCCGGAGATGGGAGCCCAGGGCAGGGACAGAGGAAGGGTTTGGAGGCAGCAGGCCTGGATTTAAGTCATCAGTGTGGCCTTTGCCTGGTTCCTTAGCCTTCCAGTGCCCCTGTCATCTGCAAGAGGGAGGTGGTCATGCCGCCGCGCCAACTTGCACAGAGGGCTGCAGAAGGGAAAGGCAGTGAGCACCTAACGCAGGGTGGGCACTCCACGCACGACACTTCCCTTTCTCCCCTGCAGGGAGCGCAGACTGCAACCCAGAAATCCCGGACCACAGCATCCGAGTGATCCCTGAGTCCTGACTTCCGGTAGAACAAAGGAGAAGGCCATATAGACCTTCTATCTCCCAAGACTGCAAAACAGGAATTTGGGGCTCTCGGGGAAGCCTGGCATTGGTCACAGTAGCTCTCTTCTCTCCATAACTTGGGATGCTTCAACCCATCTGCAGCCCAACCTGACCCTGGCCTCCAAGGCTCACACTCCCGTTGGACAGGCCGGGTTGGGGAGTCCAGCTCCACTTTCTGGGCCTGGCAACACATCACCCTCATGGCTGGGGCACCTCTGCTCCCATGACTCAGGTCTGACCCATCTGAGCTTCTTCCAAATCCAATTCTGGAGGGCTGAATCCCCAAGTTCTCCTGGGCTGAGGGTCTGGTTTGACCTGCTCTTGCCATTCTCGGTCCCTGGCAGGGAGGCTATGAACCATCAACAATACCCCTCCCCTCTCCCACTCTACTCTGTCTGACGTGCACAGGCATCCTTCTGAATTTCAGAATACCACCTTGGCCAGTAGGAGATTTGACCTGTATCAATATTGAAAATATCTTAAGAAATCTCAAAGTGTTCATGTACCCCACAATGACGAGATATTTTGGAGACAAAAGGCTCAAATTCCAATAAACTATTTCCCAAATACAGGAAATCATCATTTTTAACATTTGGTAGATCTCTTGCAGTGAGGTTTGGGGAGCCCCATAGACGATCAGCTAAGTCAGAGGGTTCTCAAACTTGTCTAGATGATTGATCACCTGAAAGTTTTTGTCCTCTTTGCAGAAGCAAAACTATTGTTATTTAATTCAACTGAGAGGTATAAAATACTAATGTAAGGCATGCTATTCTTATGTTTTAAGCACTGTCTTAGGTGCTTTGCATGGAGTGGCTCACTCAATCCTTATAAAAACTCTTCAGGAAGCATTACAGGTTGAATATTCCTTAAACGGAATGCTTGAGACCAGAATTGTGTCAAATTTTGTTTTTTGCTTTATTTAAATTTTGGAATATATATTTGCATATACGTGAGATATCTTGGGGATGGGACCCAAGTCTAAGCATGAAATTCACTGCTGTTTCATACACACCTTGATAGACATAGACTGAAGGTAATTTTACATAATATTTTAAATAATTTTGTGCATGAAACAAAGTCTGTGTAAATTGAACCATCAGAAAGCAAAGGCGTCACTATCTCAGCCACCCGCATGGACAAGCTTTGGTTGTTTGGCATCACCGTCATTCCCGCCTCTGATTAATATGTTACAGATAAGCAATGATTTTCTTACACTTAATCACACATAAGTGCTTAACAGTAAAAACTATGGCATATAGCTAATACAGTAAAAATAATAATAATGTGTGTGGGGTAACTAAGCAGTAGAGCAGTTATCACCAGAACACCTGTTTTAGCTGCTAAGCAACAGCAAGAGCCACCAGCGGCAGGCAGAACAAACCGCGTGCTGTGTGCCTGTGTTTTAAGTGACTTGTCACATGAAGTCAGGTGTGGAATTCCCCACTGTGGTGTCATGGCGGTGCTCAAAAGTTGTTGGATTTTGGAGCATTTTGAATTTCAGATTTTCAGATGAGAGATGTTCAACCTGTATTACTACTTGCTATGGTCTGAATGTTGGTGTCCCCCCAGAATTCATATGTTGGACCCTAATATCCAATGCAATAGTATTAAGAGGAGGGACCTTTGGAGAAGTGATTTAGTCATGAGCGTTCCAGCCCCATGAATGGGATTAGTGTCCTTATGAAAGAGGCTGTCCTGCCCCTTCTGTCATGGGGGGACATCTATACCACCAGAGAGCAAGCCCTACAGACACCAATCTGCCGGCACCTTGATCTTGGACTTCTCAGTCTTCAGAACTGTGCGCAACAAATTTCTATTATTTATAAGTATTTTGTTAAAGCAGTGTGAAAGGACAAAGATACCACTATTTATTGCCATTTTATAGATGAGCAAATTGAGGCTCAGAGAGGTTAGGTCACTTGTCCAATGCCATTCAGCAAGTTTGGGAAGCAGCGAATCATCAACTCCAGAAAGTCAAATCGATTCCACTGCCTTTATTCCAGTGTGTCTGCCTGCCCTTGCCCACCCCTGGGAATGTGAGGCAATGTCATCGTCATCAGGTTAGCTGTGACTGTGTTCCGGGTAAGCCCTATCACATTACCGCCGTTAACACACGGGCTGACTCACCCGCAAACACGATCTCAAATCTAGGCATGAGCTATCAGCTTTTGGATAATATTTGTCTGCTAATTTTGCTAATTGTGCGTTCATTTGTCATCCGCTAGAGAGTGACAGCAGGCAAACAGTAGGAGGCACCAAAGGTTTAAGAAAAACATATGGGAGAAGAGCTTAACTGGGAGGCTTTTCTATGTCTTAGCTTTTTCTTTTGCCCCTGCCAACTGAAAAAAGCCACCATTACTGCATTCCAGAGGCAGGACATGCTGGGCCGGCTCGTGGCAACAACCCGTGTCATTTCAGAGACGCCATCCCACCCGCTGGCCACTGGTGACCCTTCGAAGGTGCTCCCCAGGTGTCCTCACCCAACATCTGCGGGGAGCACCCCTCCAGCCAGGACAGTGGCCCCGCACAGCAGAGGCTCTTGGACAGGGTCGCTCTGATGCGCTTCCCACCCTTTGTTGAGAACGGCTGCTCTGAGCTGGCCCGCAGAGCTTCCTTTGGTACCCTGTGCACCTGTGCTCGCTGCCTGGTTCCACTAAGGTCGACACTTGGCCCAGTGCCGCCAAACCAAAGACTGGATGGGAAGCGAGGGCTCTGAGCTTCACCCCTAACATGAACCCCAGACCCCTCTGTTGGGCATGTAGAGCCTCGGCTCCTGAGGATGGGGCGTCAGCACTGCAGGGGGGTGTAGGGCGAGCTGGGCAGTGGCTACAAGGGGCCAGAGCTATGGGGCTGCAGGAGCCGTGCGGTGGGAGCCGAGGACACCAGCTGGCGCAGGTGGGGAAAGGGAGTGGATCCTCCCGCTGCAGAGGGATGGGACTCTGGGGACCAACCGGGGGGTCCTGCTGCCTGTCCTGCCGCTGGCCCAGCTTCTGAGAGGCCTGGATGCAGGAGGCACTTGTTCTTGGATTCTGCTCTCTCAGTGCAACCCGCCCCTGCCCGGTGCTTTTACTCAGACCGAACAGCTCGGCCTTAACAAGAGTGCACGTCAACAGCACTGGGTTCCTGGGGCCTAAATTGCCCCAGTAAGTGAATCCCTTCCTCTCCTCAGACCCCCCCTCGCATTGCCAGGAGCTGCGGGAGTCCGGCTCAGGGGCACCGCTGCACGCTTCTGTCCCCATTAGCTCCTTCCCGCCCAGCCCCTTACCTTGCACTGCCGCTGCCCTGCCCTCCCAGCTGCCCTACACGGAGCTGTTTACAGGGCTTTGCACGTTTGCTCATTGCTGCTCCCAAGTTGTCAGCCTCCTCCTCGACTGCGGCTCCCACTGTGATCCTTCCCCCCAGCCTGCTGAGCCCGGGCTCATTTACATTTCACTCACCAGCCTCATTTAGGTAATTTTCTGCAGTTAATTCAATGCTCACCAAGTAGCCCTGGACCGCATTTGCATTCATCACCTTCCAGGGCTCTGAAGGGTTTCAGAGAATAGTGGCTGCCCTGCTGAGCTCCCCACTTAGGCAAAGGCAACAGCAGAGCCCTGGGGCTCTGAACAGGAGACCCTGCTGCAGGGTCAACTCAACGTCCTCCTCTGGCTGCAGCCCCAGGGGTGGAGCTATGGGAGGGTAGGGGGTGCCCCGCAGTCTGGCCACCTTGTCCAGGGAGGAGGCCCCCTCACCCTCCCCGGAGGGAGGCTTTCTTGTCTCCTAGTAATTCCCTGTGCATCCATCTCTAGGTTTACTGCCTGCTGTGCAAAGCGTTTCCTTCACCTTAGCCTAAAATAGCTTAAGCTTCAGGGGGTGCCATCTAGTGCCTATATTATTACAAGGCTCTCGGGAAGTAGAAAATATAAAATAAAAGACTTCACAAAATCAAAATGGAAAAGGTGTGGCTGCTTGAGAATACAGTCTCAGCAAGCCCCAGGCTCCTAACGCGCTCCACTTTGCTGACTGTGGAGGGTGTCCTGGCCGCGTGGCTCCCAGACCAGCATGCCACGCCCGCCTCGGGCGCTATACATACCCAACTTTTTGCCTTAGTCTTCTACAAGCCTTCGGGTTAAAGAAAAATTGTAATAATAGAAGTTTGCGGTGAGTAACAGTAATAGAAGTCTGAAAGCCTGTTAGGTAGCTGAAGTTGCAAGCTCGTTAGTCATCCCATCTTCATCTCCAAAGCAGTGAAGACTGGACTCTATCACTGACACGTTTCCCCTGCATTTGTCCTATCTCAGGACTTCCTGGGGAGGAATTGTCTGGCCTGATTCTTTATGTGTTTCATTTGGGCCTCAAAGGCCATATATCAATAAGAAGGATGTCACTGCATACATCAAGATTGCTAGAAAGAATTCCAGAAATTCACTTGTAGCTTGTTTTTGTTCCACATTGGGCCATACTTTTGAAACCCTGGCTCGGTTTGCTTCCAGATTTTCCATCCAGTATCTCAGTGCACTGAGATATCAATCCCCGTGGGACCCCAGGTAGTGGAGCAGAGCTGGGACCCGCTGCCTCTGCCTGTGAACGGCCTCACGCTGTGAGCAGCACAGTGCAGCTTGCTGCATAGAGAAGCAGAGTTCCCCTGCAGACAGTGAGGCGGAAGTGCCGGGAAGCATTGCTAGTGCCTGCTCTCACCATCCCACTCTGCCCCAGCCCGAGCCCGGATTTTGCAAGTTCCCTCTTCTTTTGGCTGCCCCTTCCAGTTTTGCTCAGCATCTCCTCCTCTAGCCTGATGCACGGAGGGCTGACAGCCCTGCTTGAGCAAAGTGGAGAAGCTTCTTTACCCCTGTAAGCTCTCCTGGGTAGCTGACACCAGCTTAGCGGGGCCTCGTGCTGTGCGTTGTCAACAGGGAGGGTCCTTGGCTTCCTCCAAGCCACCACCTAGTCTGCAGGTGCAGTTTGGGAAAAGGAGTGCCTTGTCAAATTGCCCTTCATTAGCTGGAAGGGCCTTCTGAACATGGGCCAGTGTCCCTCAACTTCAGGGGGGTAGGTGGTGGAGGGGACCCCTCCACACTGCACGGGGAGCCACCGCTGTTCGGCCATTCTCGATATTTCCTTTAAGAAAGTCATGTTGGCGCTGATTCCAGTAGACCTTTCGAAAGGCACTTATTCAAGTCTTAGAACCGATTAGACAAGAGTCATGCTGGGTCTGTCGGGCTCAATTTATATCCTCTCCACTTTCGGGCTCAATTTACATCCTCTCTATTTCCCAGGGAGAAGCTGAGCCAGGCAGGCAGGCCTCCACGCAACAGGCAGGGGTCAATTCCAAGGCCACCTTCCCTCAGCCATCTGCAACCACGGGTTCTTTCTCTGCCGCTCTCCACCCAGGTCCCCCTGCAGAGCAGCCCTGTCCACCCCCACTGTCCCCTCCCCTGGGGCAAGAGCTCCGCCTGGGCTGCTGTCCAACACAGTAGCCACTGGCCGCATGTGGCTAATGAGCTCTTGAAACGTGGCTGGTCTGAACGGACATGTGCTGTACGTGTAAGACACACATCATATTTTGAGGACTTAGTATGAAAAAAAGGGAAACTATCTCATTAAATTTTTATATTGACTGCATGTTAAAATTATAAAAATTTTTGATATGTGCATTTCAATTAAAAATATTATGAACATTAATTTCACCTGTTTTGTTTTATTTGTAAAATATAGCTATTGGAAACTCTAAATGTGCATTTGTGGCTCGCATTATATTTCTATCGGACAATACTGTTCTAATGGCATTTTAGACTGAAGAGGTTATCAGAGGCTCTGGGTGAATTAAAAGAGAGGGAAAAGATGAAGAAGGCTAAGATTCTGCTACTTATTTGCTCCAAACTTTCTACAGGCTCCTCCCAATGTCCTCTCCAAGGTCCCCAAAGTCCCTAAACCCCATGAGGTCCTGAGCAGGCAGGCCCGTGTCCTCTGGTCCTGCCAGGTCTCCTACAGCTCCAGCCAAACTGACCTTGCTTTCCAACACAGCCAAACGTGCCCCACCGCAGGGCCTTTGCACATCCTATTCCCTCTCCCTAAGACATTCTTCCTCAGACAGTTGCATGCTTCCCTCCCTCTTTTTAATCAGTTTTCAGTTAGAAAGTCACCTCCCCAAAGAAGCCCTCCTTGATTCACTCAATCAGAACCAATCACTATCCTTTCACTCTGCTTCATTTTCCTTTAAAATTCTTAGGACTCCCTGGCATTGAACTGCACATTTACTTTCTGTCTCTTCCAGATAGAGAGCCTCTGTCTCTTTGTTTCTGTCTCTGTCTCTTTTGCCCATCACAGTGCCTGGCACATGCTGGACGCCCAGAGAATGTTTGTTTGACAAACACACAACATTGCCGCAAGGTCAGTGGGATCCGGCCATTTTCCAGGTGAGTAAACTCGAGATGAAAAGGAGGTTAGTATAGGGCAGGGCAGGGACTGCGTCCATTGACTGCACTGAGCGGTGAGGGATAGTGGCCTGGTGACCTGGAGAGCCACCTCTTCTAGGACCTCATGCACTGAGAATCGGCCCCAGCACAGGGGACAAGAGGAAAACTTAGCCGGGGAGGAAAACAAGGCAAAGAGAACGATGCCATGCAGATTTGGCCTGGAGATTTCCTGGGACTTGAGTGTCATGATTTAAAGGAAAGAGGGGGTTCAAGGTCTTGTCTGTCGTATTCTGGCTTCACAGAAGCCTTTGAGAAGGTAGTTGGGGGAACCTGGATAGACTATCAATAATAATGTCCCTTCCCAACACCAGAAACAGACCTCCAAGCCTTAGAGGCAAGAAGTCTGCACGCTGGTCCCCTGCACAGGACCCGCCTGGGCACGTCCTGAGATCAGGAGCCTGTGTCCGTCTCCGTCCCCCTGCCACCCACCCCGGGCAGCCGAGCTGTTAGCTTTGGTGTTCATGTGAATCAACAGAAAGCACTCGATTCTTTCAGATCAGCAGCTACTTTCTCGTAGTGGATGCTTTTCAGACACTTGCTCTAGTTTCGGCCTTCTTGAGCCCCACCATTAGGAGCAAGACTAATTCCTGTTCCCCAGATCAGCCCTTCTGAGACAAAAGGTCAACTTCCCAGGAAGTGCTTTTCCTTGTTGCTTTTGCAGCATCTGTTCCAGTGCTCGTGCGTGCCGGGTTCCGTGCTACTCCCTGGGGACAGCATAACGGAGAAGACACAGCCCCTGGCCTCACAGAGCTCACAGCCTAGCGGAAAGGCTGACAGTCCACAGGGTGGGAAAACCTAGCAGCACCTGGGCTGGGGTGGAGGCACCTGCAAGGGCACGGGCCACGGGCACAGCCTGTGGGATACAGGGAGGCCTCCCTGGAAGAAGCGGCCATGTCCAGTTGCCTATGGGGAGTGCAGTCTGTAAGTCCCACGGAGGCTTCCAGTGGAACCCCCTTGTCATCTTAAGCAAGAACGTTCAAAATCACCATCCTACGCTTTCTTTCCACTTCAGGCTACACCGTGCACACCTGTGCACGCATGTGCGCACACGCAGACCCCCTTTTGGCTCCTTATGTACAATTTCTCAAACATTTCCCTTCCTCTCGAGGTCTCCAACTCCCATCAATTCTCTCAGGACCAGGGCACCCTACCCCCTACTGCTCCATCCCACTGTCACCTGTCCTCCGCTGTGATGCCAGGGTCCTGGCACGTGCTCGCCTGCAAATGACCATGGCTCCCTGCTGCCTCCAGGCCGGGCTCAGTCCCCAGAGGCCTGCTGCGTAGGGCCCACGGCAGCCCGGCCAGCACGGTCCTGGGAGCCCTGCACGTCAGCCTCAAGCTGCAGCCACGGCAGCTGGCCCGCCTGCCCCGACCCACCATGTCACAGCCCTCCCCGCCCCTGCGTGCCTTTACACACGCTGCCCCCTTCATCCGGAAGGCCCTGCCCTTTCTTCCCAGCCCCCAGGCTCCTAGTCATCCTTTAAAACCCACTCAGATGTCACGTCCTCTGCATGACCTCCATTGGGCGGTCAGATGCTCTCACTGAGAAAAGAAAGCCGCCCTATTATATATCAGGCTGACCCCTCGCTGTGCGCTTCTCTCCAGCCTGGGGCCCTCGGAGAGCAAGGGTAGCGCGTAATTCGTCTTTGATCCCCAGCACAGGGCGGAGAAGTTAGCAATGACATTAGGACATTAGCAAGCAACGTTGTTGCTTATTAATAATGAATGCAACCAGCAATAGTCATGGACAGCAACAGTAACGAATGACAAGGAATAAGGAGCAGCGACGAGCGCGGCCGGCACCAACGGCAGCTCGGCCCCTGCCAAGCACCCTCTAAGCAAGACCTCCTTTAATCTCCCGCCACCCTATAAAATCCCACTTTGGGGATGAGGAAACTACAGCTTGGAGAGTATAAATACTTTGCCTGAGGTCACTCAACACCTTTTGTAAGCCTCAGAGGCGGGTTCTGAAGCCAAGTCCATCTGAACCCCGAGCCTGCACGTGTTCTTAACCCCTGTGCTCCGGAGAGCCGGCCCCTTAGCACCCTTTCCTGCTGTACTCCCAGCGATCTTTTGGTGTAAGCTCAAAGTCATTAATCGGGCCCTGTCTCTAGGCAGGTGGCACGGCACACGCGTTCTGTGAGACCTGGCTCTGCCAATCACAGGCTGTGTGATCCTGAGCAGGTTGCTCACCTCCCCAAGTCTCAGGCTTCTCATCTGTAAAATGGGTACATGACAGTTCCTAATTCAGGGGGATTGTGGGGGTCAAACAGGAGATAACTCATGTACGGTACAGACCGAGTTTGAGGGGTGCAAGGGGTGGTAAGTGGGACTGTCAGAGATTTATCAAGCCAGCAGGCAAGGTTTGGGAGCTGGGGGTCAGCCAAGGGCTTAAAGAGCCCAATCCGGGGCTCGGCCCCACAGATGTCTAGAACCCTGGCTCTCAGGACCAGGAGACCAGACAGCAGGAGGCTGAGCCTCCCCCTCGCCCCCCGCCCCTCACAGGGATGCTCTCCCCCTGCCCCTTTTTAGCCTCCTTCTTTGGGGCTGCACAGATCTCAGCAGAGACGCCCACAGCACAGGGAGGGTCCCCGGCAGTGGCCCTGTGAATGCTCACCAGACAGGCAGAGAGGTGGCCACACCCGGGCCGGCACCAGAAGGGCCCCAGGGAAAGCTTAGAAGGTCTACAGTCTCCGATGAAGTTCTAGGGAAAGGCAGACTTCAGTGAGGCAGGCCAGAGGAGGAACTCCCACTCTCTGAGGAGCCGGGAGGGCAGACAGAGGAGGAGCCCGAGAGTCCCGTGGAGAAGTGAGTTCCAGAAGAACTTCCTGGGAACAGGCCTTGGAGAGCCCCGCAGAACAGCCTCAAGGCAAGAGCAGGGACAAGAGAAACCACCACCTCATTCTTGCTGTGTGACTCTGGGAACTGTGCCGCCCCTCTCTGGGCCTCATTTCCTCCATGGTATGATGATATGAGGAGCGAGTGGGCTCTGAGATCGGTTCTGTACCAGTCCCCATGATCCTACACAGCTGCGAGGAGAAAAGCCCTAACCCATCCCTCCGAGGGCTCATTTCCCTGGCTCTGCAACGGGGCTAGAAACGGCTGTGTGTTAACGCCACCGGTGTGCAGTGCCTGTGCAGTGCCCAGCCTCGGAGCTGGCACACAGTAGGTGCTCACTTAATCCCCTCTTCCACCCACCTCCACCACCAAGGGCCTCCAGCCTGCCTCTCTCCCTGCCTCGGTGACCCCAGGAGGCTGTGGCTGTGTGCCTCTTTTTAATCAGACCTTTTTAAAAAAAATTTTTTTTTATCAGAATGCAACATCTCCTCATTACAGAGAACTTGGAGCATATTGGAAAAAAGAAGAAAAATGAATCCCTGTGATCCTACTAGCATTTCAGAGCTCTCTCTCTGCCTTCCTGTCTACCCAGAGCACTTGCGTGGCTGGTGAGACCACTATCCACATCCGATGTCGTGTCCTGATTTCTTCCGCTTAAAATCCTAACAAACCTTCCCGAGTTGGCAGAAACACTATTTTAATGGGGGTGCTGTGATTTACCGAACCAGCCCTGCCCATGTTCCCAAAAGGCATTCCTGAAGTTCCCAAATGTCCACTCTTCTAAAGACACACAGATACTTAACTCATAAAGTTTTTTTTTTTTCTTTTTCTGCTTTCAGGATTTTTTTTCCCTAGTACAGACCACCCCAAGTAGGCTTTTGGTACAAAGCAGATGCTGACTCTTAGGGCTGGCCAGTGTCTGTCCCTTGCTGGGCCACCTCGCCACTACCTTTCCGACGACTCGGGGTGTCTGGGAGCCACGGATCAGGAAGAAAAGAGTTTCCCAGGAAACAAGCCCAAATCCCCTGGGAAGAATTGGTGAGAGCCTCTGTGGTTGTTTTCTCCCTTTCTGGCCTAGTTTGAATAGAGCCCCAGGGCAGAAGGGTTTTTCTGAGCTACCCGAACTTTAAATACCTGCCTGGGGCTTCCCTTACTGAATCCTATAAATATTTTCCTTCTTGTATTAATGCTACACCCAGGCGTGGGAGTTTGGAGGGCTGCCCTAAATGGGGAGGGAAAGTGCCTGCGTGGGTGCTGCAGGGGCTGGGGGCCAGGCAGTGTGAGGCCGGTGTCCCCAACACACCTGGGGACCCGGGGTGTGCACCTGACTTCTTCAGCTGGGGGCTCCCTCCTCATCCACCTTTGGGCTCACTGACCCCCACTCACTCAGTGTCCCTGCCATCCCCCTTCCAGAAACCCTGGAGGCTGTTCCTACCACCGCTAGCCCCACGAGACCGTCCAGCGAGCTGGGTAAGGGCCCTGCCCACATCCTGCTAGCTCCCCACTTCTAGAAAGGGGAGCTCCCTATGCTCCCCATAGCAACAGCTAAGAGTCACCAAGTGCCCCCTCGTCCTTAACACCATGATAAACTTCCCTTCCATCATCTGCAGTCATCTGCAAGACCTCCCCTAGATTAACTCCATTTTGCCCGGGAGAAATGAGAGCCTTGGCGACGAGGAGTCATTTGCCCACGGCCAAACTTTTAGCACAGGGTGGAGGTGGGATTTGAACCCAGGCAGGCTCACGCTTAACACTGTGTGCCCAGACTCTGGCCTCTACTCCCTCCCCATGGGCTGGGGTCCAGGACCCTCCAGTACAGAGCTGGGCTCATGATGACCCCTGCGGGTCTCACCTGGGACCTGCCCTCCCACTGGGTGGTTCATGACACCCCACTTCCTCTTTAGGAGGCTTTCTTCCCGTGTTCCCGCCAGCCTGTTGTTGGGTCCTCAGCCCTTCTCACTGCCCCAACCCAGGCTGGGACATAACTTTTTGCTGACCTCTATAGCCACTGTCGTAAGATGGAAGAACTAGGAGCTTCCTTCAGTATCACAAGGACATCTCCCTTTTGTCGAAAACACCCTAATCAATGCAGAGTCATACTAAGACAACCTCATCAATCCTCCCACTAGCCCTGTGCAGCACAGAGAAGGGATCAGAGAGGTCAAATAACATTCTCAAGGCAGCACAGCCACATGGTAACAGAATCAGGACTAAAAGCAATATCTGCTGGCTCTACTCCTGTTTCCCTTTATTCAATCTCTAGTTTTTCAGATGAGAGCACTGCATTCCAGAGAAGTGAAGAGGCTATTTAAGGTCACAGAGCATGGCAGCTGAGGAACTCTGGGACTAGATCCGACTTCTCTCATTCCCTGGCTCCCCTCCATGAAAAGCAAACAGAGCGTGAATGAAACAAGAAAATATAACTACAGTGTGTGGATCCTTCTGGATCCTGGAGACGAAACGGCTGTGCCGGATTCCTGCAGTGGGGTGAGTTCCACAGAGCTGGTGCACCCCACTGGGAACTCCAGGGAGGGGAAAGGGGGCACAGAATGGCGAGTGGGCAACTGGACCCACAGCAGAGCAGGGGCGTGGTCAGCAATGCTGCCCTCTGACCCCGACTCAGGGGACAGATAGGCTCTGCCCTGTCCACGGCAGCTCTCCTACATAGACGGGTTGTCGTGGGGCTCCTGGGAGCAGCTGGAGCTGCCGGCCACCGCTGGGGAGCCAGGGATCTCATTTGCCCATGTGCCCAAAGGATGGCTGGGCAGCAGTCACCAAGGCAAATCCTGAGAACGTGACGGGAATAGGGACAAGCATGAAAGGGAGGGGACCGCAGCGCCTACTCTGTGTACTGGCATGCTCTCCTTTAGTTTCCCACTTCAGAGGGGTAGAACCATCCTTGGAGGTCACTGGCCAAGGTCACGTGTCCAGCAAGCTGCGCTGACTGGACAGCGAGTGCGACCCTTGGACCAGCAGGTTTCCACTCCACCACCTGTGCCCTCCTAACCGGAGAGCTGGCTCTCGGGCTTATCAGGGAGTGAGAACTTCAGACTGGTTCCCCCCATGATCTCTGTGATCTTTAACACACTCGGGGGCCCCTGTAGAAGCCAGCGGGCCAGCCTGTGCCATCAGCTGGCTGCAACAGCTGCTCCCGGATGGGTCACCCTAAAGCATCTCCACCCTCTGGTATCCCTTCTCATGGAGCAAGGTCTGCATCTCAGGATCGGGGACCCCAAGTCACGGGGTTCGAAGGCAGAGCACGGATAAGTTACACTGTGGGTACAGAGATGAGCGATGCACTGTCCCTTCCCTCCCCCCTTCACCCCACCCTCCATCCCTTCCTTCCTTCCACTAAACATTAAATGGAACACAACAACGCACTTGAGTAGGTGCGATGCTGGGGATAAAACAGTTGACAAAGATACAGTTCCTGCCTTCGCAGAGTTTAGAGCCTAGTGGGGGATGCAGTTATCCCTCAAGAAATCGCAATGCACAAATCATCACAAGTGGGGACAGGACTGTTAAGCAAAGTGCAGAGTGTGTTTTAAAGCAACACAGCAGGGGGTCTGATCTAGTCTTGCGGTGTTAAGGGAAGCGTGGTGTCTGAGCTGAGACCTAAAGAGGGGGGCGCTGCGGGGCACGTGACTGCCCAGGGCCCTTCTCCTTAGACACACAGAGAGAACGCCAGGGTACAGAGCACAGAGAGAGCAAGGGGGACACGGGCAGGGCCCGAGGTGCGCGGATTCCATGCTGAGCGCAGTGAATGAGGAGCCATGGCAGTGCTCAGCTGGGAGTGATGGCAGCTGCATTAGGGGAGCAATGGGAAGAGACCGCTCTGGGTGGAGCTGGTGTGGCATGGCCAGTTAGGAGGCTGATTGCAGGAGTCTGGTGGTTCCGGCTGTGGTGGGGCCCACCCCTCGGTGCCCAGCGGGCCCAGCCCCTACCAGGGAGGCCCTGCGAGAGGCTCTGGGATGAGCTGGAAGGACACGTGCAGCGGTGCAGGCAGGAGGTCCTTTTGGACCATCGCCCCACCGGACTCTCTCGGAAGATAAACAGCGGATCCGCCTCATCCCAGATGGGACTCCTGCAGGACAGACCCAGAGCAGAGGCACCAAGGGGACAGGCACTGCAAGGGAGGTGGCCCTTTGCACCACGGGGGGCTCCCGAGGGGCTGGAAAGGAATCCCACTCTACCCACAGCAGCACCCCTGAGCCCAGGTGTTCCCGGCTTGGCAGGTGGGGTCCTGGGGCAGCGTCACTGCTGCCCACCTCCTCCTCACTCTGCAGCAGGGACCCAGCCCCTGCCGGATCCTAGCAGGGCCTGCCCTCTAGCCTAGAATGTCTCCTAAGGATGGAGGCCTCATTTCCCAGATGAGGAAACGGAGGCCCAGAGAAGGGTCTAGCTCAAGTTCATCCAGCAGCCAGTGGGAAGAGCCAGAGCTGGGACTCAGGTCCTCTGCCTCCCAGGTCCTTTCTCCTCTGCCTCCCAGGACTTGTGAGCCTGTCCAGGAGGCAGGAATTGGATGGGGACGTGACGCCACAGATGAGTGAGCGGCAGGTCATCTCTCAGTGACAATCGCTATGGAAACAAATGGCAGAGACAGAGCGGGAATCTGAAGTCAGGGGTCAAAGCTTTTCTTTATTCCTGACTTCACATTTTGCCAGAGGAAGACGGTGTGTGTTTTGTGAAGATGTAACTCAAGTCGGACAGCTCTGGCGGCAGCGCTGTGCACTGCTCCATCAGCAGAGTGACGGCTGCCGGCTGCCGCCCCAGTGTTTGAACCGTGCCCCGTGTCGCGGGGCTGACCTCAGGGCCCCACGGAGCGTCTCACCCCTGCTGCCTCCAGACCGGGGCTCTCCCCAGTAATGATCAGACATCGCCTTTCCAGAAGCCTCTCAGGATGTCAGAGTGTCAGGACGTCAACTTTGCAAGAGATCTCAGAGGGTCCGAGTTCCAACCTTCTTAATCTTGCGAACAAAATCCTGTCTAATCTCATGCAACTGTGAGGCAGGAATGACTGCCCCCATTCACACGTGCATAAATCAAGACCCAGGAACGGGACGGCTCCAAGGTCACACGACAAGGAAATGATAGAATGGAAGGTCTGAATTGTAGACACAATCTAGTAAAACATGTCACCCAAGAAAGTAAAAATAAAAGGTATTAGCCTCGTTGCATTTGTCCCAGTGGCACGGGGGTGGCGGATGGGGCAGGGAGGAAGGTCAGTGTTGCAACATAGAAACCACAGCATGAGGACAGAAGTCACTTCCCCACATGCCCTCATGTCCCCCCCCAACTTCAGCTTTACACACTCCACACTCAGCATTTCAGGAGAGAAACGTAAGGGGGGTGACGACGGAAGAAATGAATAGAGAATCTGAGTGGGAGGCATTTGCATGGCGCTTTACAGTTTGCAAGATGCTTCCACTGCCCTCCCTCCATCCCATGCTCACACCCGCCTTGCACAGCGAGAGAGCGTGGAAGGCACCGCCGCCTTGATTTACAGAGGAGGCTGCAGACCCCAGGAGGTTTGCAGACTTTGATTCCAATCTAAACCTCCTGGCACCAAATCCTGTGATTTCTCTATTACTGTCGCCTTTCTTTTGTCTATGCATGAATGGAAATACAGAGGAACGAAGCCGACGCTCATTGAATGATAAGATTTTTTAGAAAAAAGGAGAGAATAATCACAGCCGTCACCTCGTTGAGCAGCCACGGTACACGCCAGGCCCTGTGCTAAATGCGTTGCACGCACTTTCTCACCTGACCCGCTCACTGCCTCGATGGGGTGGGTGTTATCATCCCCATGTATTGGGGAGGAAACTGAGGCTCAGGGTTGAAGTCCTTGCAGCTCTTTCTTCTGATTCACCGTGAGAGCGTCTTGTTTCTCTTTAGCTGTAAGCTACTCATATACTCAGCATTTTATTTGTAGAAACTACTTGCATCTGAGAACGGAGGTGGGCCCCAGCGAGGATTTGTGTTAGCTTCTGACAACCCGAGTTAGCTCTAAATGAAATTCTTGTCTTGAGGTTTTCAGATCACCCAGGTGGTATAAATTTAGTCTGAAAACTTGTACGAGGACTTGTTGATAGGTCTACACTTTAGGCAGTGATTTATAGACTGCTTCCTCTCAGTGCCTATGTTTAAGATTGTTTATTTGCCTTGCACTTCCCATGGGGAGATAATATCCGGTTTGTCCTTACCTAGAGGGTGTGTCCCGGTGGCAGGGTCAGAGCTTTCCGGAAAGAGGAACTGCTATCGGACCACCCAGCCTGGGCAGTGACAGCAGGGTGAACAGCATCAGTGTGGCATGAACTTTCACATCTGTGTCTCATGAGGCTCGAGGAGGAGGAGCCCCGATAATTAGGAATGCATGGAAGTGTCACTGGCACAGAGGGAGGGGCAAGCAGTTACCAGGGAGAGGTAGGGGAGGCATGGAGGCTGGGCTGTCCTGGAGAGGGGAGTGTGCAGGGGGGAGGGAGGAGAGTCAGAGCAGCGCCAATAGAACAGGTGTTCTAGGCCAGGCGCGGTGGCTCACACTTACAATCCTAGCACTCTGGGAGGCCGAGGCGGACGGATTGCTCGAGGTCAGGAGTTCAAAACCAGCCTGAGCAAGAGCGAGACCCCATCTCTACTATAAATAGAAAGAAATTAATTGGCCAACTAATATATATAGAAAAACTTAGCCGGGCATGGTGGCACATGCCTGTAGTACCAGCTACTCGGGAGGCTGAGGCAGGAGGATCGCTTGAGCCCAGGAGATTGAGGTTGCTGTGAGCTAGTGTGAGCTAGGCTGATGCCACGGCACTCACTCTAGCCTGGGCAACAAAGCGAGACTCTGTCTCAAAAAAAAAAAAAAAAGAACAGGTGTTCTAGCAGGTGTGTGGTCATGGGCTATGCCCTCTCCCCAGCTGCACCTTCCTCACGTTTCTGACCTGCCTGCTCCCCTGCGGAGGAGACAGCCTGAGGATGAGATGAACTAATGGTGGTGAAAGTCCTTTGCACACCGGAAAGTGCAATCAGACCCAAGGCTACTGTCACGGTCACCTCTGTCCCTGCTGGCCACGCTCCATCCTCCCGAGAAGCCTGACGGAGGCAGATCTGGTGGGGATCCCCGCCACCCCATAAAATGCACTGGCTGGGCGGCCATCCCTTCTGCTTCCTCGCCCCTGCCCGAGTCTCCCTCCTGAAGCTGAACGTTTGTGTTCCCCAAGAGAGCAAGACCCTGCGCTGCCAAGGGTTGCTGCGGACCCATCCGAGCCTCTTGCCAGCTGGCCAGGGCCGGGCAGGCGCCTGCTCTCCTGAGCACGATCGCAGGTGGCCGGCCGCGGCTGCCTGCGATGGGGCAACTCTACAGGAGACAGAGGCTGGCTCCAGAGGTGGCCTGAAACCTCAAGGTCGCACTTATCCACCGTGAGTGCATGATCTCAGCTCGCTTGACATTTCAGAGCCTCAGTTTTCCCATCTTGGAAAGGAGAATTATGATGCCTGTTTCACAGAATCGCCAGACGCGTGAAAGGGGTGGCACACGCTCAGCCTCAAAGCTCAGCACAAGGCACAAGGGACTGTGGACTTCCACCTGGCAGGTTCACTGACGGAGTCGTGAGCCAGGAAGGCTGTTAACTCAGGGGGACCGTGGAGGCATAATCCGCTTGCAGAAGATAATAAATTCAGAGGCAGGATAATGGTATTAGAGGGCAAATGCAAAGGGCAAGAGAAATATAAATGGGAGAGTGGGTAGCAAAGCTGCTAACCAAGAAGGCCCAAATCAGCAGTGTCAGATGTGGCAAAAGGATTAGGAGGGCGGTTCAGAGCTAAGATCTCGAATGCTGCCTGAGCCTTGAACTTATGTATGTAGGCTGCAAGTGGCTTCTGTGGCCACAAGCCACACGGTGTCCTAAATGAATCCTGGGAAACTTTTCCAGGTCTGTTTGGGTCTTCCTGGAAGTTAAGCACCAAGAAGCTCCACGATCTGACTCAGCCTGACTCCTCCTGAACAACAAATGGATCCACTTTCCAGCAATCCGCTTGCGTCCAGAGTCAGCCTCTGGCCAGAGCGGCAGGCTGTGTCGGGAAACACCCACGCAGACCCTGAGCAGCGGAATGCGTGGCCCACTGGCCGAGAGTCTCCAAGTGCACAAGACAAGGAGATTAAAGCATAAAGCCGCATAACTGGGTTCTGACAGGGAAATCCCATCCGTGCTGCTTGGGAGGCATCAGTCAACAGGAAAGGTGAGAGCTAGCGACCATCGGATCTTGGCACATGACACACCACTGGACGTGTGAATTATGAACTGTGATGAGGGTTCCACACGCCTTCCAAGGCTTGAGTGGGAGGAAGGGACCTGCCACAGCCAAGCTGGCCACTCCAGCCCGAGCTCGGGCACACAGACCATACGATTATATGGAGTTTCTTATTTAGAGATAAAAGGCTGGTGATGCTGCCACCGGACTGTCTTTTGAGGATCCTTCACTTGCCATCTCCTCATGAGCGAGAAGTGGTGGGACAGGGGAACCCAAGGCTAGAGAGAAGTCACACTGCTCTCTGCCAATATTTCTTTGGAGGAGGTGGAAGCTGTTCAGCTGGTCGTTTTGTTTTTCATTCATTGACTTATTTATCAATCAGCGAAACCCACCGTGTGCCGGGCGCAGTGCTCGATGCTGTGAGTTCATGTAGAAATGAACAAGACAGAGACCCTGCCCTCCGGGACCCATAGCCCAGTGGGGCTCACCCCTGCAGCGAGAGATGGAGAAGGCTCTCCTGTCCGGGGAATCTGAGCTGGGAGTCAAAATGAAGCAGGCAGTTCCACGTGGGGCCACTGGGGCTGCTGGGCCAGGCGACAGGTGCACGGGTACAGGAGAGATGGGCTCACATGAGGACAGAGGGCCGAGAAGCCAGACCTGAACTAAGATTGGAGAAAGCCCGGAAGGACGGGGAGGCAGGTTGGGGTGGAGGGGAGGAGGGTACAGGGCATGTACGTCCTCTCCACCCACACCACTCTGATCCCCTGACCCGCCCTTCCCTGCACCCGCACCCCTTAAGACCATAGCATAAAGTTCTGACTTGCAGTGAGGGAAGGAGGAGAACCAAAGTTTCAGAAATCTGATGGGACATGAAATATGAGAGAACGTGAAATCCGAAGTGGAGATTGTAAAGCAGTTCACAACCCTGTCTCTCTGCCCTACGGCGGCGTAAACATCACATGTTTTCAATCAAGATGGAAAGTAAAATCAAAGGAAAACCATTAGCACCCTCTCATGGGAGACCTATCTTTGCCACTTCGGATTGTGCCTCCCTCCCTTTGGGCATGAGTGTGGGGGTGTCGCCTGTCTATGGGGGCACAGGCAGATTCAGACACAGTTCCACTGTTTTTTTATTCTAATTACTGCTCTGAGTGGGGCCTCTACTTAGGCCCTAAAGATTGCAGCCTCAGCAGCGAATTGCAATGGTAAATGCTCTAATAAGGCTTCTTTCCAAGCTGCTGTGGGAGTATGGAAGAGGAATTGATGAGGGTATAAGGGAAGGTATCATAAAAGTAGTTTTCTCTGAGCCGGGTTTTGAAGGATGAATAGGAGTTCATGAAACAGAGAAACAAAGAAGGGCAACTCAGGCAAAGGAGCATTCCCATTGGAAAGTCACAAAAAATGAGGGTGCACACTGGATCTGGGGAGGGGATAGAGGTCCAATAGCTCAGGATCCACCGAGGATGAAGATGGATGAATTTTCCATCCATCCTTCAAAGAAATGCGTTTTGAAAATATTTGGAGGATCTTAAACGCAGAGACAAGTGGTCATGTATGATTTTATTTTCTCATCCAATGGGACCATGAAAGGGCAGCTATTTTTCTCTCTTTGTTTGGATGGAATTGTTCTAAGCCACATGCCATGTGTTTTTAACATTCTTAAGTAGTTTCAGTTTCTCATCGCTTTAAATATGAATGAAGGCTATAGCTAATGTTTACTGGCTATGCCAGGCACTTAGATGATGTACCCCGTTCTACCTTCCTGACCCCAAACGGTAAGCACTATTGTTATGTCCATGTTGCAGAGCAGGATGTGGGAAGATCTGAGGTCCCTTGCCCCAGTCTCAAAGCCTGTAAGTGGCAGAATCAGGATTTGGATCTGGGTCCACCTGACCCCATCTCCCTTCTGCCGTACCACACCGGGTGGGTGCTGAGGGCCGGACTCTGATGGGGGCAGGAGGGGACACTCCTGCCTGGGAGGAAGAACAGAGGCGGCCGATACCCTTTAAGCTGAACTCGACCTCTGCTGTCGCCGGGCCTCAGTCTGCAAAGACAGATCATCTGGAGAAACAGACTCAACACTCTGGGTCCCGCTTGGAACCACGGAGCTGCAGACAATCTGGCTGGCACGTGGGGAGCAAGGCTCCCACAGGGCCTCATCTCTTCGGGAGGCCTTTGGAGACGGCACGTGGCTGGCCCTCTGCAGAACTGGCCAGAGATCACACAGCCGCGGGCTCAGAGAGTTAAAAGGGACCTTAATGTCACCTAATCCTCCAGATGGGAGCCTCCCGCCCTGCGAAGTCCACTCCTGCCGGGATCACAGGCTCACACTTCAAATGCCACCCGGCCTCTGATGGCACAGTGCTGTGACCTTAAACACTCCATCTGGGCTGCAGACAGGGTGCAGGGCCCCAGCCTGGCTCTCCTGCTTACTAGCTGTGGACTTGGGGCAAGTGACTTATTCTCTTTGGGCACCTGCGAGGAAGGGTCGTCAATGCCTACCTTGCCACGTGACTGCTGCGGGGGGTGGGGGGGGTGAGACAAAGCAACAGTGGCGAGTCAGTGTGAATTGCACAGAAATAATGCACCAAGGCAAAGAAGAAGACAATGACTTACAGCAGAGGCGGGCAACCTCCCGAGTGAAGGGCCAGAGAGTAGATCTTTTGGCTTTGCAGGCCAAAAGGTCTCTGTTGCAACAACTCACTCTGCCATTGCAGTGTGGAAGAAACTACAAGAAATATGCAAACAGATGACAGTGGCTGTGCTCCGGCCCATCTTTATGAATGGACCCTCCAAGTCGAATTTCATAGAACGTTCACGTGTCACCAAACATTATTCTTCTCTAGATTTTTTCCCCAACTATTTAAAATGTAAAACCCATTCTTGGCTATCGGGCCATGCAAAAACAGGTGGTATGTCAAAGCCTAGCCACCCCTGAGTTTTCTGCAGTGTAACAGGAGCGATTGTGCTGTGACTCACACGCCAGGTCTTCTGGGGAAACCTCCCCTGTTCCCTCTCCGATGGGCTGGTCACTTCTCTGATGATCCCAGCCAGCCCAGATGTCACAGTGCATTCTGGCTGTTTGCTGGCCGAAGCCTCGAAGCTCGTCTGGGGCCAGATCGTGGCTTGTCAACTCAGACCTGCGGGGTCTGGCACCATTCCGGACACTCTATCCATTCTTCCACAAGGAATGTCTATGCTTTTGTAAATTCCTCAATTTTATTTTCAAAAAATTTAAAGATACCATACATCCTTCCTAAGCTGCCTCAGATGGCTATGGCTTCGTATTCTATTCCAAGGAATCAAAAGAATTAATGAGGATTATTTAAAAATACACATTAGAATACTTTTCACAAAACATGCATATGGATGCCCGAGGCCTGCTCACCAGTCTAACTACAGATACTCGAAGTTCTCGGTATATGTGAGCCTCAGTTTCCTCATCTATAAACGATGGATCACGCTTGGTACCAGCTCTATCAGGTTGTTGTGTGAATTGGAAAGGACAGTCCTATCAAGCACCTAGCACAGTGACTGGCACATAGCAGAGGCTCGATGAAGATTAGTTATTATTTTATTATTCTCCAAAATGAAATGACTGCCCCAAATTCCCAATGAGAAGCAGAGACTCAGAGGCCTAGATAGGGTCTCAAAAATCAGAGGTCTATCCACCCAGTGGACACTATCCACTCAGTGTCCACTTCTGAACCCCAGTGTGGCCAACCCCAGGCTCTGCTCCTTGGTGGATGACAGAATCTAGACTCAAGCCATGTCTGACTGGGCCTTCTGCAGGTAGCCTGGGTCTTGGAGAAGAGCGTTCCCAAGGCCACCAAGGGCAGAGGGCTCCAAGAGGCTGAAACCCAGTCAGAAGCAGCTATGCCAGAGGGTGCATTAGGGAGACCCTTCAGGGCCATCGTCCCTCGTGGGGCACTCCAGCTGCATGGCCTTCCTGGGAGCTTCAAGTCCCTTCTCTGCCCAAGTACCTCTGGATTTGATTACCAGGCAACGTGGCCCATTCCTCCAGCTGAAGTTGACCTGCGGAGGAGCAAGACTCCTCCCCGATACACAAAAAGAAGCAAAACCAAAATGAAATCAGATTCTGTAACAAATGCAGACCACGTTCTCCCAGCCAATCTCGAGACAAAGTCTATTCTGCAGCCTGTCTCTTGAAAAGTAATAAAGCAATAGTGAAGTCAGTTATAAAAAAGGCAAACGACAAATCCCCTTCCTGAATACCGAAGGGAAGGTGGGATTGGAGCCGGGGGTGAGTCCCCAGACATCACCTCCACCAGAGCTCCCCACCCCTGCTGCTTTGCCCAGAGCTGGGGAGGGATTGACAACAGCCACCGGACAGGTTGGGAGTAAAGTCCTGATGAGATGCTGGGTCCCCTTGTCTGGGTCTAGTGCTTTCTGCAAGGGCTGGGCTGCAGGGAGGTCCTGAAGGCAGCTCTGGTCTTCAGCACGAGTCCCGTTGCTTTTTGCACCGTCTTTTTGGGAAGAAGAAAGTGCTGCTCGGCTGCCACCAGCTCGCTGCTGCCTGGCAATGGCATTGCTTATTACAAAACTGTCAGTTAACAAATTGATCTTCAGAGGTATGATTTAGTCTCCCATTTGTCCACGCCTGATATACACACTGAGCGGCAACAAGTTTAGAGTCAGAAAAACCTGATGTGTATCTTGGCTCTGTAGCTTGTGAGTCAAGTGACACAGGTCCCTTGATCTCTCCGGGGCATCCGTTTTCTCCATTGTAAACAGGAATGATAATAACACCTAATTGGCAAGATTATTAATACAATAATAATGATAACGGGTACCATTTCTTGAGCTGGGGGAAGCAATGATGGCAAATGGTTAGCAGTGAGTGAATCTAGGTGAAGGGAATGCAGGTATCCATTCTAATATTCTTCCAAATTTTCTGTAGCCTTGAAATTTATCAAATCCAGAAGGTGGGGAACAGAGGCAAGAAAGAGCTAGATCCTTCCCTGCCTCTGGGTGATGGAGAAGGACGTGATGCCTGGAACCCCAGCAGTTCCATCTCTTCCATGCTGTGCTGTGTGATCATAGGCAAGGGACATCTCTGAGCCTCAGTTTCCTCATCTGTACAATGGGAATGATAATAGGATGCACCTCCTAGGGTTGCTACGTAGAGGAAAGGAGTTAATATACGTAAGTTACCTACTCACATCACACACTGAAGAAAACAGGAGCAAAAGGATGGAAGGCACCCGAGTCCTCCCTAACATCACCGAGTTACCGAACTAACTAGTCCCCAAACCAGCTCATCTGCAGACTTCTGGTCATGTGAGATAATATACTCATTCCCTTACAAGTCATTATGATTTGGGTTTTTAAATTACTGATAAAATTGCACTCCTTATCCTAAGGAAACTATCTGAAATTCAGACAAAGACGTATTCACAATGGGAAAAAAATAAAAACACCCTAATTATGTAGGAATAAGAATAGAATTAAATTATGATACATCTGTCAGGTAGAATATTGTGTAGCCATCAAAAAGAATGATGTCAGAAAAGTGTTTCGTGGCATAGGAAAATGCCCTTAATCTGGCACTGATTCCTGAAATATGCGAAAATGCAAATGTAAAAGGTTGGAAGAAAACACACCCAAATATTAATAGGAGGCTAGATTTGGGTACTTTAAATGTTTCAATATTTTCTGTATTTGAAAAGACTTATTATACATTATTTTTATGGTAATAATTTAAGGGGTAGATTTCTAAACTATATTAATGACATACAAATATTAGAAATAAAACTATGTGTTTGAGTGAGACCACCAATATAAAATGAATCTAAAATTGAAAGAAAATATAACTTGTTAAGAGTAATTACCACTGAGTTGTGAGATTATGGGTGACATTTTTCTTACCTTTTCATACACACATACACGTTATAAATTTTCTACAATGATCACATTGCTTTATAATTTGAAACAATAAATCTAATTCTTAAAAATATCAATTTATAACTTTTAAGTCCGATACGATTGCCTCAAACCCTGTCACTTCAATCAATACAGTAGATTTTCATTGAGTGTTTAATATGGACCTAATGCAGTGTGATAATAGTTACAACTACCTCTTATTAGACAATGTGATCATAACTTTATATACATTATCTGCAATCCTTTCCACTGCCCCAAAAAGCATTGAGGAAGTTGAATCAAGGTTGTCTAAGGCCATATCTTGCAGGTGACAGACTCAGGAGTCAAACCCCGGTCTATTGTGTCTACTTGGCTGCTTGCCCTCCTCCATCTGTAGTTAAAAAAAAAAAAAAAATATATATATATATGTATATAAATCAATGCAATATATAAACTCTGTTAAAACATCAAAAATCCCAAAGCAGCTCAGAGAGAGATGAAGCAGTACCAGGCTGGTGAGAGCCAGGAAGGTTTCCAAAAGGAGGTGGCGACATGCTGAACCTTCGAGCAGGGAGGGGAGGGAGAGGCCTGCTTTCTGGACAGAGGAATATTGTGGATGGTGGTCTGGTGAGGGCACATGTCACCCATTTCTGAGGATTGCAAAGTAGCCCATGTTGATTGGGGTAAATAAGTGAGTTAGGAGGAGGGAGCTGAAATAGAAACTGTAGGAGAAGAGTCAAATGACGGAGAGCCCTGAATGCCAAGCTTTGGAAATTAAATTTTATTTATTGGGCAACGGGGGACCATGGAGCATACTTTAGTCTGCATGGGGTAGGATTGAGTTTTAGAGGTATTTTGCTTTGATGAAGAGTACTGAGGCAAAACTATGAAAGTAAATTAGAGACAGGAACTCAAGAGGCTGGGGTGGGGATTTTTGGGGAGGCACTGAGTTAAGCCTGCTCACACACATTCTTTTGCGGAAACTGAGGGACGGAGGTCTAAATGAATTCTCCAAAGTCAGCAACCAAGAAAGAGCAGAGGCAGGTTTAAACTCCAGGCCATCTGACCCACTTCTGCAGAGGTGGGATGCAGCGGAGGTTCATGTTCCCTGGCCCCGAGATGGGGAGGGAGCACTGTGCAGGTTTGCATGGCAGGAAACGTCTGAAGTCCACAGGCATATGTGGTATCTGTGGCCCAGTCCTCCCCCAGCACCTGCAGGGCCAATCGAGCTGCAGGCCATGCACGACCTTGTACGTTTGGGACCCTCCCCGCTTCTGCCCGCCGCTCCACGGCAGCCCGGGTGCCTAAAGCCGGGAGCAAGGTCCCAACCTCACCCAGGGGCATCCTGGGAGGCTCGAAGCAGCGAGCAGAGCTCCAAGGAGCAGAAACATCTCTGTTACAGCAAAACATCATTAAGATGAGAAGAGGCAATGTCTCCGACGCCCACACAGTGCCAGTGGAGCTGTAAAATGTGCCTCAAAATTAGACGTGGGAAAAAGCTTCAGCAGCTCCGGCTGCTCATCCCCAAGGACAAGGGCAGCCTGATTCCCTCCGACTGCACCCCCGCGCCGCCGCGCGTGTTTTGTCTGAGCCTATTTGAGACGTCTTATGCAACGTCTTATGCATCTCGGAGAAGGGATGATTCCCTCTCTCTCATACAATATTCTCATTGTTAGGAAAGTTCCCCTGACACGAAGCCTGGCTTGTGACTTCCTTGCTTATGAGAAGAACCCTGAAGCCTCCGAGGGGATACGTGCTTTCATAAGATGTTCAAAACCCTAAATAGACTGAAACTTTCTTCTGCGGGGAAGAGCGCTGAGCATGAATTCCCCGCCTTGTATTTGAGAGGCAGGGCACTCGGCGTGACGTTCTCCCACACTCTCTAGCAAACCGATTTTCTTCCTCCCGCCAAAAGCAGGTAGTTCAGGGGGTACTGTCCCCATTTCACGGATTTAGGAAATGGAGGCTCAGAGATACTGGTGCCTTGACCAGTAAGTCACACCGAAGTTAGGCGGTAGATCTGGGTCCACTGAGTCCAAGACCAGGGTCTCTCCAATACCACCCTCTAGCCTGCCCTGCTCTGGGCACTGTGGGGGCGTGGTCAGTGAGAAGTCGTTGGACCCGTAAGTGTAATAATAGGACCCATAAGTGTAATAATAGGAACAATCGAGGTATTGTCCCTCTGTTTGGAACCCACCCTTCCCTGTGCTACTCTGTCCTGCAGGGGGCTGTGTGTGAATCCTATTTTAGCTTTGCCCACTGGGTCTAGGTCAGGTGCAGCCAACAGGAGGCGCTAGAGGAGGGTTGCAAGGCTGGAGGGGCGAGCTCACGCACTGGCGGCTCCCTGCGTGCTTCTGTTCCCGGGAGCAGCACCCCAGCAGGCTGCTTCATCTTGGCAGCACGAGCTCCTTCCTAACGCATCAGTTGAACTCAGTGTGCGATTTTTCCAGCACTTGTAGAACCTGCTCTATGCAAACCCCCACCACTGCCACCACCAAAATACCAGCACCACCTGGCATGCACCCTCTTCTCCGTGGTCTGGACCCAGCCTCTCGGGACCCGTCCTCTGAGCACTGGGCCACCAGCATCTCCTTCTCAGAGTCTGAGCACCTGCCCCGCAGGGCCCCCCTCCTCCAAATTTCTGCATTTTAATAATTCCAACTGTTTCCTTTTCTTCCTTCAGCCCGAGGGGGAACAGATGCTTCTGCAATAGCTACTACCTCGGTAAGACTTTTAGTGTTTGGTTTCGCTCTTTGAGTTAGCTGGTTAATGGATTTATACCTACTTAAAATTTCTTATATCACATTCTCTTTTTCCAATGATGATGTAGCTCCTATCGCCTGAGTGGCCGGCCGCTGTCTGATGGACAGTTGAGGGCCCGTCACCAGGCTGCAGTGAGCAATGGGCCCATGAAACAAGGTAGAGACACGTTATAGGTAGAGTGCCTGCTACACAGTAAGGCCTCAAGACAGAGCTACTGAATTAAATGTAATAATAATGCTTGAAGAGAAGAAGGTCTCAGTGTTGAAGGAATGCTTGGGCTGGAGCCAAGCAAGAGAGTCAATGGGGGAGGGAGGGGTCAGGAAATGCTCTTTGAAGAAGCAATTGCAGCCACGTGGAGAATGAGAAATTAAAAACGGGGAGTGGGTCACATCTCAGGAATTGACCTCAGAAAGGGTGTTGCAAGGCCAGGCAGGGGTCGTGGCGCAGTTCTTAGCCCTTTCGTTGTTGAGAAGCATCTGAGATCCTCCAGTATTGACGTCACGGCAGACCTTGACCCCTCCTAGGCCAGGTGAGCCGCTCATCTTGGTCCTGATGATGTACACTCCACCCACCCTGCAGCTCCTGGGACGAGGCTGCCTGAGGAAGGTTGTCACCCTCTGCGATTAGAAAGGCTTCTGCAGAGAGGCAGGGGACAGCTGCTTCTGTGGCCACCTGGCCAGGGGCCTGGCAGCTGCTGCCCCCATGGTTCACCTAGGTCTGATGACCAGAACCACAGGGATTTATTGTCCCCTCTCTCTGCCGATCCCAGAGAGAAGGGATGGGCATCTGGAAAAAAAAAGGGCAACACCCCAAAGCTAGTTTGGAGTCTGGAGTGACCTCCAGGAGGAAATCATAACCCGGTCTCCACCACACCCACACTCATGCACCCACCTGTCCCTACGCACCCAAAGCTCTGAATTCAGCCCTGACCTGGATGCTACAAGTACCTTCTTTGACCCCAGTGCATTCCTTGCAACCACAAGCTCAAAGGCTTAAAGGAGAAGAAAAGCAAGATGTCCTCAGGGGCCCACAGCATATGGAACCTAGCCTGGCTGGCGCTGAAAGTCTCTTGAGTGTTCACGCGGTGGACGCCTGCTGTTCTTGCATATGTGACATCCATTGCTCAGTCTTCCCTTGACAGCACCCAAGGTCTCCTTTGAGGACCCACTGCTCTTTTATTCTTGCTCTGTGGGCTCTGCTTGAGCTGACCACAGCACCCAGATCCAGCACGATCCCTCAGTGGATTTTACCCTGTCCCCAGTCATGGGTTCGAGAACAAGCGTCCAACACAAGCAGTGTGAATTCAGAGTCAACCCTAAGGTTGAGATTACTGGGGCAGGCGACTCTCTTTCCACAGTGGAAATGGGAGCAGGGATGTGGCCTGCAGCTGCCGCAGCCACCTCTACCATCTCACGAGCAGAGCCCGAGAATGGAGCCAACACAGAGGGGACCCGGAGCTGGAGACGGAGAGGGACATTTGAGCCCCTAGATCCAGCCATGCTCGAAAGTTTCAATCCTTGCACCAACACTTTGCCTTTTTCTCAAACTACTTTGAGCAGGTTTCTGTCGCTGGAGACCAAAAGAGCCCCAACCAACGCACACACAGAGGTGAACGAGTTGTACACTTTGGCTGGAGATGGATCCCAGACCCCGAGACCCGTGGAAAAACACGCCCTCTGCTAAAACCCTTCAAAAGCTCCCTGCCGCTCTGAGGGTAAACCCCAATTCCTTAACCGCAGTTCCAGAGCTTTCAGGGGGCAGGTCCTTGCTCACCTCTGGCCCCATCACAAACCACGTTTCCTCCCAATCGATATTCTAGCCACACTGGACTTTGAGTTTCTGGAATGGGCCACTGTTTCCCGCTCCAGGCAGTTATCCTGGTCCTTGAACTTGCTTGACCCACCTCCCTCCTTCCTACTAATCCTTCCCGTGTCAGCTTACACTCAGGTGACCAGGGAGGAGGCTGGCTGCCCATGGTCAGGGCCCCCACCTCTCACCCAGCCGCGTGTTCAATGCCCGACCCTGCCCTACAGTGCAAGCCCCACGAGAGTCAGAGCCACACTGCTCTGATCTCCACTCTATCACCAGGGCACGAATAGAGCCCCGATAACGTAAATATTTCCTGGACACCTGGATGGGATAAACAATGCAAGCAGCCGGGAGCAAGGAGGCGTGAAGGGCGCTGAGACCGGGGATCAGCGAGTTAGGCGCGAGGTGACCAGAGCCCAAGCCAAGGCAGCAAGCCCGGCAAGAGAAAGGAAAGGGTGTCAGGGAAGGCAGGAAAGACTATGTGGAAAGTGAGAATGGAAGAACCCAAAGAATTTGATCAGCTCTGATGCAAGCTAGGAAAAGAATCTTGAAAGAGACACCCAAGCCCATGAGCCGAGTGGGCGGGAAGAATGTGTGGCCATCGGCAGGGGCGCTGTCATGCTGCTGACGTGGGACAGGAGGACAAAACCTCAGCGTTTGGCAGGACCCAGCAGCGATGACAAGAGGCAGAGGACAGGTCCCTGAACAGGTGGGTGTGGGGATCGCGGTCAGTGGCAGAGGCCAGACTAGTGCAGGGCGCTCATCCTGAGCTCGAGTCCTCGGGAACGGGGAGGGCACGACCAGAAACGCTGCCCTCCAAGTCCACCTGGTCAAAGCCGGGCTGCACAGCAATGGGCGCTCCTCAAGGCCTGCATCCCCTCCCAGAGGCAGCAGCCCTGGTGTCTACTGTTCGGATGTCTCCTTGCTGCTCCGGGAAGATCACCGGGTGCTTTGCATAAGTGCCTGCTCAGGTGATGACTGCTCAGACCGAGGCAGAATTTCAAAAAGCCCCCCTCCTTGCCTTGCTCGTAGTGTCAGGGGTGTGTTTGGGAAAGGAGGGGAAAATTCAATCAAAGGAAGTGGGGTAGCCCCAGCGGTCCCCCAGGAGGGAAGATGTCATGGAACCTCAGAGCTTTCCAACCTCCCCCTCCAGGAAGGAAGCAGACCAGCTGGGGAGAAGCCAACCCAGGAACCCACCTAACTGCCCCCGAATCCTTCAATATCAGCTTGAACTCAGCTCATCGGGGAGGCGTTCCTCAGCTCAGAGGCTGCCTGGCCCCATTGGGGAACCCGTATCTGCTCCCCCATTTACTACTCAGCACACTCGCAGCCCCATGTTCAAGGCCTGCCCCACCCCAGAATGCAGACCCATGAACAGATCCCACGCTGCCAAACACCTATGGAGCTTCTACCATTTGCTAGTGAAAGAGATCAAGGAGCCCACAGTCAAATGAGGGGGCAGGACCAGAAACAGAGCGTGGGAGGACACGGAATAAACATGGGGTCCTTTGGGACACAGAGGAGGAGCTCTGAGCCCAGCAGAGGTGGGGGTGTGTACCAAGGAAGGCCTCCTGGGGGAAGTGACAACTGAGCACGCTCTGGAAGTAGCACAGTGCCTGGCACACACTAGACGCTCAGTTTTACCAAGGAATGAACGACCAGATGGGAGTATGGAGGGGGGGGCGACGTTCTAGGGAGAGAAAAGCTGGCTCAGCCTGTTCTTGCTCCCAGAGCCACGGTGAATCCTGCAGCTATTCGAACGCCTCGTAACGCACACGGTGTTTGGAATGTGGGGTGTCTCTTCTGCAATCGTCTGGGGTCAGGAATAAAGTGCTCACGTCAGCCTGTCGGGGCTACCGAGACGGAATGTCCCCACCAAATCAACAGGATGCCTTTAAACTACGTAAGACACTCACCAAGTCCCCACCTGGTCTGTGGCTTTCTCCAAAGTGTGTGAAAAATGTGTTTAATATTCACACCCCATTCCGAGGAGGCACAGATGGGGGCCGAAAAGGAGGGAATGATTTTTTTGTTTTGTAAAAAATGACTAGTATTAAGTCTCCCAACTCCAACTGATGTATTCCTTGAGGCTGACTTTAGCCACCTCTTCAGCTACAAAGTCCCCGTCCCCCTCCCTCCCAAATGTCTTTCCCCTTCTCCCGTTGCCATATCTTGACTTGGGGTGGCAGCTACTGCGCTGTCCACTGAGTGTGCATCAGGCACTGTGCTGCCAAGTCCGCACGGCTCGTGCTCCATCCACCCCCCCCCAGGGTCCCTGCAACATCTGTAAGGAGAGCGCAGTCTTCAAGAATAACGCTGAGACTTAGAGAGGCATCCGGCGCCCACTGGCCCAAGGTTGCACGGAGTATTAGAGGCAGGCTTCAAGCCCGGGCTCCTGCCCACACTCTGCCAGCCCCCTTCCTCTCTCTTGGCCTTCCCATCTCACTTCGGGTCCACCGCCCTCCTCTTGCATCGTTGTTTTCTGGGTGCCTCTGGGCCCCACGATATAGAGTCTCCTGAAGAGCAGGTCGAGGGGCTTAGGTGCAAAGAGCCGAGAGCTCACATTTTTGCATCTATCCCATGCCATTTCCCCATTTCTGGGCACAGGCTAGGTGCTGACAGTATGAGGCACAGAGAGAAAAATGTCAGTACTAAAAGGAAGCATCTGTTCCTGTGCTTTCGTTATTCAGATGAGAAAACTGAAGGCTAGACAGGGGAAGCGACTTAAATATTCATTGATTAGAACTGTGCAGGAAGCAGGCTAACCCCTACCATTGTGCTTAACATACAATAGGCGCTAAGTTGTTATGTATAACATAACATTTAGAGAATGTATATTCCATATAATAAACAATGGCATGTACAAAATATATCACCATCACGGGCATTTTCTCACTATCTGAATGAGAACATTGAACTCAGCATAACTTGTTAGCGGGGAGTTCTGAAAATGTTCACAGGGTCTCCCATTCATGGAGCCAACCAGGAGGACCTCAGGTGATTGACTTTCAGGAAAACAGAGGCCAACAGAGAGCGACAATAAGACATTGTTATGTTTGTAAAGTATTTTATAGCTGACAACTTTCTTAATGGAAAGATCACTGAATTTGGCATCAGGAAATCTGGGGATGAGACCCTTTCTGGCATTCAGTAACTGAGTGAGCTTGATAAAATAATTTGCTTTCTTTGAGCTTCGGTTTCCTTTGCAAAATGAGGCCGTGAGATGAACTCAGAAAAGACAACTGCATAGCATGCAGGCCCCAACTCCCATTGCCGTGCTCATGGCAGCCATTACTAATTGATCACCGCACTCTTTGTGCTATCCCCAGGGGAGGCCTCGGAATACTGCCCCTGGCAGCCACTACCAATTGCTTGGCATTACCATGTTAGAAGAAACCAATGTGCCACTTTGGAATAGGTGTTTCCACGGCCGACTCTAGCTCTGACTTTCTGACTCCATAAATCTATCACAGATACAGCAGTCCGACAAGGGTGGCAGAGCAGGGCTCGCTCTGCTCCTTGGAGGAACAATCTGCGCTCAGACACAGTCACGTGTAGACAGCTGGTGAGTGCCGGTGGGATCACTAGACCTGTCTAAACTGGCCTGTCAAGGACGGTCAACTGTCTTATACGGTCCCCAACTACAAAGGACTCCTGGTCCCTCAGAGTTGAGAAAGAGGAAAGGACAGGAAGTGGCCCATACTGAACGCCCATCATGTGTCACATACTATGGCAAATAAGCCTACGTGCTAGCTCATGGGGAAAGTGCTGACGCAGCACTAGATAGGTGACAGAATCAAGGTTCAGAGAGGTTAAGTGACTTGCCTCAGATCACACGGCTGGTAAGGGGCAGAGCTAGGATTTATACCGAATACTTCCGACTCTAAAATTCATGACCTTTACAATCCACTGAGGAGGGTTTTTTTTTCACATATTAATAGTATGAAACACGGAGGGAAATGAGAAGCCAAACCTCACACAGCTCCCAGCCGATCAGAGAGGTGACTCAGCCTCCTGAATAATTGTGACACAAGGCCAAGCACAAAAGGATGGGTGAAATCCAAGAGTCATAGGTGGGAAGAGATTTCATGCGGAAGTGTCACCTTGTCAGCTTGGTCAGGCCTCCCAGACAACAGCAATGGCAACAACAAACAACAATAATGACAATAAACATTCGCCTGTGTAGCTCCCTTACCTAGCAGATAGGTACTACTTTCATTTCCATTTCAAAGGGAAGAAAACCTAGGCACAGAGAGGCTGAGTAACGTGTCGTAGGCCACACAGCTTGGCAGTGACAGAACCTGCATCAATTCCCAGGCAGGTTGGCTCCAGAGTGGACACTCTTAATAAGCTCACTTGGCCGCTTCTCCTAGCATTTCCTCCCCTTGACTGTCACCTGGGGAAGAGACCTGGAATCATGTGGGAGCATCTGTGCCTCCTTCCTCTTACAGCAGGGAAGTGACTAGCCCAAGGGGGGTGGGCAGCTTGGAGGAACAGAGCTCAGCTCCCCTCATCCCAGCTCAAGATGCTCCCTTGCTGCCATGTCTTTTGTGATACTAGTGATACGCCAGCCTGCCAGGGTCCTTGCTGGACAGGCTCTGGAGAGAGGGGGAGAACCCGAGCCTCTGTGGGTGGCCCATTGTGCAAGGCACTTTGGCGACAAAGAAATAGCAAATTACCTATGATGAACGATTCTGTAGAACAAGACGTTCTCTGGTCCCCATCTGAGCACCTGTGCGGACGGTATGGTTAGCAAGCAGATGGGAGAGGAGTTCAGCTTTGCCAGGGTGAGTTCTTTCAGGCGGTTTGCCCTGCCCGTCCTGCTTTTGCAAAACAATGAGGGTAGCAAGGACTTTGGAATGAGGCAGCCCTGAGTTGCAGTTTCACCTTCCCACTGTGTATAATAGCTGTGTGGCTGTGGGCAAACTACCAACCTCTCTGAGCATCCCATCCGTAAAGCGGAATACTATCATAATATTCCATGCCGAATCCTGGAGGGATTAAAGGAGATAATGTGTGTCAAGCAGCTTGTGTAATACCAAAATCATCCTGAAAACAAACACATCTGAACCACCATAAAAACCGGCAAGGCCGTAGACTGTACTTCACTAAAAAGATACAAGAATCAAGAGTTAAAGCAAGAAGGGGACTACATTGTGTTGTTCATTAATGCATACCTGATACTATGAGAATTAGTTTACATATATTTCCTCTTTTAACATTTTCCATCAGCACTGTGAGTTGGATGATATCGTACCCATCTTACGGATGAAGAAACTGAGGCCATAGGGACTCAGAATCTTCTCCTTGAAAGAACAGAACTTTCTCGACTCCCTCCCTCTTTTCTCAGATCAGTTCAAAGCTCTCGGTTTCACTTGCTAATTTGGTACAGAGATGATTTCCGGCTCTGTTTTATCTCTAGCTCCCACAATATGGAAATGTGCTTTGCACTGATAATTCATCTATTCTGGTGCATCAGGCATTTGCACACAGGTCTCCATGACCAGCCCCCCACACCAAGAAGTCTGCTTCCTGGCCCAGTCTGGGCTGTGTGCCCCAGTTTCTAAAGCCTGTCTTATATCCACCCATGGTGGTCCCACTGACATCTCAGGTTCCAAAAGTGGCCAGAAGCAGCTCATCCCACCCTAACTCCCCTTTTCCTGGTTCCCTGTTTTTATGAATAACCTCCTTCTGGTCACCCAGGAGTGATGTCTTAGGTGTCTCTATTTCTTTTCCCTCCCTAGGCACTCATATTCAAGCAATCCCCCCTCTGCAATCCCCCATTCCCCATTTCCTACACAATCTTCTGCTTAGGATTTTTTTTTAAGACAGAGTGTCACAGTAGCCCCAGGTAGAGTGCAGTGGCATCATCATAGCTCATTGCAGCCTCAAACTCCTGGGCTCAGGCGATCCTCCTGCCTCAGCCTCCCAGGTAGCTGGGACTACAGGTGTGCACCACTATACCCACCTAATTTTTCTATTTTAAGTAGCGATGAGGTCTTGCTCTTTCTCAGGCTGGTCTTGAACTCCTGACCTCAAGTGATCCTCCAACCTCAGCCTCTCAGAGTGCTAGGGTTATAGGCAGAGCCACCATGCCCAGCCCTGATTAGAATTCTTAAACACCACTTTGAAGATGGCCCAACAGGCTTTACAATTCCCCACTGTTACCGTATAAAGTCCCAACTCTATAGCTTGCCATTGGAAATGCCATAAAATCTGGTCTCTGTTTATTTCTCCCTATAATGTGTGTCACAGCAAAATGGGTAGCTTGCTGCTCCCATACTGCTCCCATACTCATGCTTAATTAGCAGTAGTAATAAAGGCTGCCAGGTCCTAAGCACTTGACGTATAGCGTCTCGTGAGTTCCTCACCGTACCCATCTGCAGCAGACAGGACAGGAAGGCTGTGTCGTCACACAGGGTCCCACGCCCAGAAGGCTCCCACGCCTGGTTTACTGCTCTGCTGTCACTGTGTGGAAATGCTTCATACGTTTTGAACTAGGAGCATCACCTTTTCATTTTGCCCTGGGCCCTGCAACCTATATAGCTCATCCTGGAAGCAGGTGTTGTTACTGTCCCCATTTTACAGATGCGAACACCAAGGCCAGACAGCTAATAAGCCCAGGACTCTTGCCAACAGCCGTGTGTGGTGCTGAGGACCTGCCGTGTGGCGGACCCACACTGCAGGCTTACCCCGTGCCATCCACTCTAGTTTCTTCCCTTCCTCTTCATCCCCACCTTGCCAAAGTGGGTGGCATTTCCTGTCCCTGAGGCTAAACGTTCTCAGGAGTCTGCCTGACTTCAAGCCCAGTGCACTCCCTGCTGCACTGATCTGCACAGAATACAATGGTGTCCCCCTCCCATTCCAGAGCCAGCCTTAGTGTCTGGTGAGCACGCGACAGGGGACGGAGTCTCCACCCGAGACCTCTAAAAATAAAGCCCAACTGCAAGTGCGTTCTGGGACCCGAAGCTTCCTTCTTCCTCTGAAAAGCTGTTCCCCGGTCTGAAAGCAGCCTCTCACCACGGGCTGTGGCTGCTGCTTTCCCCGCACTGCAAGGGAGAAACAGAACAGATTGCAGGAGCAATTAAACCATCACATGGAAAGCCCGGAGAGATCGGGGAGGTGGGGAGGAGACGCTGTGTCTTAATGGCCTGCCTCTATATTTAGCCCGAAATACCTCGCTCTCTGGCCCTTCCAGGGGGCAGGTAGAGGTGAGAGCAGAGTTGGGGGCTTCCACGTGGTTGGACTCCTGGGCCAGGGAGTGCCCATCTGCCCGTGCGCGGCCCCATTAGCGCCATGCCTTGCAGGCGCTCGCCATCTGGCAAGACAGGAAACCCCAGCCGTAAAACAAGCAGCGAAAACCACAGCACAGCCTGTCTAGGTGAATTTGGCAAGAAGATTCTTCGGCAAGGATGTTAAGTCAACAAGAGGGAGCTGGTCTGCCCCGCGGGGTGCCAACTTCACTCGGGGCTTGGGGGGCGGTGGTGACAGAGGATGGTGTCTGGTCAGCCTTCGGTTTCAGCCCTAATTATAGCAGAAGCTTCCTCCCTCTCGCTCCGCACGCTGGAGTTGGTGCTCACCCACCAGGCACGTGTGCGTAGGGGGTGGGGGTGAAGTTTAAGAGGGGCTATAAAAAACACAGAGGCCTGGGCCCCTCTCCCAGAGATAGTAATTCATTCTGGAGTGGGGCTGGGACATCTGTATTTATACAAAACTAGGTAATTCTGAGCATAGCCCAGTTGACAAACAACCAGTGAGTATAACAGGCACAACATGCATCTGGGAGTTGGACTTTGCATTCTCGTTTGGGTCCTTTACTTTTGGGGGTCTTTGAACAAGTGGATGCGTATCTTGGGGACTCAGTTTCCCCATCTCTAAATGAGTATGAAATCCTCAATTCCTGGCAAATAGTCGATGCTCGATAAATGCTGTGGACTGACGGATGGATGAATGGAGGGATGAATGGACAGGAGAGGAGGAAACGCGTACCCAAGCGCAGGCAGCGAGCGTTAGCTCCTACAGGCACATGGCCGTGGCTGTTTGTCTCAGGTTGGGCTGCCCCAGAAGCAGACGAGGATGCAAGGAATGAAGCGGTCTGTCTTCCAGGTGGTCCCAAGTAGCGTCAGCAGAGGATTTGGGAAGTGGGAATGGGGAAGGCAGAAAGCAGGGTGCACTAACGAGCCCGTTACCACTGGGAACAATCGAGGCTCGGTCCCACTGGGGCCTCTGGAAAACAGTAAGAACCTGCTGCAGAGTCGTCTCACCCGACAGGCAGGAAGCTGCATGCATCCTGCAGAACTCCAGGGCACTTCTGCTCTGCCCTGCTTGCGGGCAGAGGAGGGGAGAGCGGCAGATGATCGTTGTCAGATGCCATCGGGGGATGCACACGAGGTGCCGACAGCACGTGCTCTGGAAAACACTGGGTGTGACGGACAGCTTTCTGTGCCAGGCTGGGGGCGAGGGTAGGGGGAAGAGGGAAAGGAAAGACCCCCTGGTAACTTGCGGTCCAAGCGCCCGGGCACCGCACAGCTGCCAGCGTGCCATGAGGGCCCCAGCAGTGCAAAGCCCTGTTGATGTCAACTCGCCTGTCTCCTCCGCGGTTCCGAGGCTCAGCTCCGTATTTCTCAGTCTCGGCACTGTTGACATTTGGGGCTGGTTAGTTCTGTACTGTAAAGCGCTGTTCTGCGGATTGTAGGCTATTTAGCAGCATCCCTGGCCTCTACCCGCTAGATGCCAGTAGCGCCCACAGTTATGACAACCAAATTTGTCTCCATACATTGGCAAATGTGCCCTGGCTGTCAAAGCCAACCCCAGCTGAGCACCAGTGGGGTAGACAGATACCTTTCCTCATCGTCTAAGCACTGGCAGGGCCCCACCTGGACTTCCTGAGCGATGGATGCATCTTGACCAGCGTGTGGGTCTGCTCAGTCTCTGCTCAGATACTTGCTGTCCCAGAGACAGTGGCGCCTGCACCCGGCTGGGAGACAGGCTGCTCCCCGCTGAGCAGAGCCCTGAGCCACCGGTAGGAACTTGGTTAAGCAGCAGGCGTGGCCTGCTCAGGGGACTGCAGGGACCACGCAAGACAGGGAGGTTACGTAGCTTCTGCTCCAGTAGCCCCCACCTCGCAGTCTGGGTCCCAGAAGCAGAGGGGGCTTTATGGGACCAACCCCCAGGACAGAGCCAGAGAGACATAAGTCTAAACAAAAAAGTCACAGGTGCTCAGTGAAGCTATGCAATTTGGCGAACCTGTGGCCTCAAGGCCACATGTGGCCCTCCAGATCCCCAAGTTCGAATCATCTTCACAGAACAAATCCCTCTATTAACAGATTCCGTTTTTAAAAGCATTTTTTTTCTGTAAAAGTTGGATTCAGCCAAAAGGCCACACTCAAGGATCCAGAAGGGCACAGGTGGCCCCAAGGGGGCAGGTTCCCCACCCCTGCTGGGAGCGAGCACGTGTCGAGCCAGCAGGGAGAGGAGTCCAGGCTGGTGGACCCCAAACTCCCTCTCTTCCCATCACTCCCGGTGGCCTCTGGTGAAAGGGGAGGGCCTGAGACCCCCTCTCCCAACAGGACAGGGTGATGCTCGGGACAAACCCAGGTGTCCTGAGTCGGGCGTGCGGAACGCAGACACGTTGCCCGTCGCTGGTGCAAAGGAGGTAGCCGCCTCCCTTCGCTGCACCTGCTGTCCATCAAATCCGAGAAGCTGAGCTCGGGCCTAACAGGCTGTGTTTCCTCCACGCCCCTGTCTTTATGCCTCCCTCCAGGACGCCTGCCCAGTGTACAGCCCACTCAGAGGGCACACGGTGGCATGCAGTCTTCTGGCGGAGATGACTCACAGCCCAACACAGATGCTGGCTGAGCGCGGAATCCACAGCCGGGCCAGCCGTGCTGCTGGCACACCCCCTCTCCCGCCTTTGTCTTCCGGGTTGTCAATGCAGTAGCCTACCTGGTGGCAGCAAGATGAAGCAGCGCACAGCAGCAGAGAACCCTGTGTCTCCCTGCCTGGCCCCTGCTGCAGCCTTCAGGAGGCTTGAGAGAGAACAGCTGGCACCTGGGGACGAGCCCTGGCAAGTCTGAAGGCTGCAAGGAGACCGTTTCACACATATGCACATGCACACACACACACACACACACACACACATGAATGTACACGCATGTACACACTCCCATGCCAGCTCCTACAGGTGACAGTTTGGGAATCCCTGTCCCTGCCAGTCACTTGTATAATTAAAATTCCCCTGGAGATAAGAGAGAGGAGGAAGCAGCCAGGGGCTGCTCTGGCTAGAGTGACCTCCCCGGAAATGCCGGAACGTGCCGGGCCACACCCCCATGCACGTAACCACACACGCAAACACAGAGAATGAGAAAGTTTTCTATCTGTGAATCTACCTGCCTCATCTGTATTTGTGAAAAAAAAAATTATAACCCAAACAAATTAAAGGGCTTTGATAGGACTACTCAGAGCCGGGACCCCAACTTGGACTTCGGACCCAGACCTCGTGATGGACTTAGAGCAAGGTGCATCCCTGGTTTAACTGGGAGAGGGAGATGAGATTGAAATTCTTGGCCTGTCTTCCTGTCAATAAGAGCTGTGATCCTGTTGATATTAGTAATAATTTGTCTCTGAGACTGAGCAAAACAATAGAAGTAACAACAATGACCACCAGGCTCAGGGTTCACAGGGTCACCAAGCGCTGTCCCATCTGTAACCTCAGGTGATCCTGCTATCCATATGGGGAAACCAGTGGTCTGACCGTTTCCTCCTTACAGAGGAGGAAACGGAGGCTCAGAAGTCTAACACCACAGATTTACAAATGTTGGCTAGTATTATCAGCATTGTCATCGGCACTATACATCTTATTTACCAACCATGCTACAGGTGTCTGAAGGGCAAGAGTCACACCTTGTCCATGTCTGAATCCCCCAAAGGTCCCAGTGAAGACCTTGACCTTTGGCCAGTGATCAATGCACATTTGATGGTTGATTGGTTTACTGAATCCTCCGCAGAAATCCAGGGAGGACAGAAAAATACTTGCAACCATTATTTCTATGAGGTCTAAACTCTAAAAGGGTGGTTTCCATTACTTTAAAAACAAAAGACTGATGTTGCCCAGAGCTCCAGTGATCTCCAGGCTTAGACTAATGGCCTCCTAATTCTCCATGTGGGACAGGTCCAGCCCCAGTGGTTCCTGGCTACACAGCACGCTTTGAAGAACACAAAAAGCATTTCCTTTCTGGGGGAAAAAATCCTGCAACTTCTTTATTGCCTGAAATGTATACCTTCCACTCCCTTGAGCTTAGGCGTGAAAAGCTCAATTAGGTGTCTGTGATCAGCCAACAGGCCTTACCAGGGATTAGTTTGTAAGACTAGCTCCTGCCACACAGCTAATCCTCCAGAAGGGAACACAGGAAAGGTCGGTTTTGATAAAGAGTAAGTGTGTTAACAGTCGCAGGCTTTAGCTATCGTCTCGCACTGCGGGACCTGAGCCCCACCGTGGACAACGAAAGGGTCCTGGCCAGCCAGCATGGAGGAAAAGGAGAACACAGACAAGCCTTGCCAAGCTCCCTTCCTCTCTGGGTCATAGTTGCCTCCTGCACAAACTAGGGGATGAGCTAGGAGGAGGGATGGCCGGACAGAATTAACCCGAGTCAAGTGACCAGCGCACGCCTGGGGCCAGCCCTGACCACAGCACAGCCACAGGGAGAGGAGAGCTCGTGCCCCACAAGAGATGCTCTGAATCTCTGCGTCCTGTCTTGGGTGTGGCTGCAGGAGTGTCTGGGCTTGAGGCTGGGGCAGAGACCCTCTCCGCAGGGACTGGATGAACACGCAGAGCTCAGCACCGAGTTGTAGCCCAAGTCCCGGAAGCTACGGAAGGAGGGCCAGGGGTGGTTCAATGGAAGGGATCAGAAGCGGATACTAAGAGCCATGGATCCAGGACCAGGGACAGCACCCAGCATGAGCCAGTGGAGACAGCGACACAGGGGCGTGGGCCCCGGTTTTCTCTTCAGGGGCAGGTAGAGGCGAGCGGCTGTGGCTGGGGACGGGAGAAGAGGGTGGAAGCTGTGCAGAATGGCCAGGCCACACTCCTCTTGTAGGAATGGCCCAGACTTGGGCAATTGAGCGCTTTTCTTGCTGCCCAGCAGGGCAGGGGTGCAAATTCCAGAGTGAGGACTGGGCGGGCAGCAGCACTCTAATTTTCAATTACAGCGTTCACATCAAATGGAGCTCTGCAGCTCTCCCTCTACTCCGGGGTGTATTTGACTTTGAATCACGCGACCTCCTGAACATACAGACAGAGAGGAGTGACTTGGTCCTGCGTGCTCACCCGACCCGGCTGCCACAGGGCGGGAGCCGCAGCCCCAGGTTTACACACAGGCTTATCAGAGCAAATAGGCTTTGGTCGGAATTGCAAACAGGCCCTCCTCTGGACAAGGGTGTTTGCTCTGATCCTTGGGGTGTTTCCTCTGGAGCAGGTGACACCCAAACAGGGCCTGTTTGGCTGCGTTGAGCCTCTGGGATACCTCGCCAGGCCACTTCTCCTTGCCCCAGGAGAGCTCTAAACATAATATTTGCTTAAGACATCTCTGCACATCGTCCTGCCACCTGGTCCAGGGGAAGGAAAGTTCTGATTTCCCCCTTCTACTGTGTCCTCCAAAATCTTCTGCAGAGACAGCACTACCTTTTACTGACCTCTACTCCCTGCTCTCTCAGTCTTCCTGGCTTCAGTTTCTCCGTCTGAAAAATGGGCAGATTCCATGAGATGCTTCCTTAGGTTCCTTTCTCCTCGGGCATCCTGTGCTCCCCAGGGGAGCATGGGGAAGTGGGAAGCAGTCGGTATGGGCAGTCGGGAGCCTGCGGTCCAGTCCTGAAGTTCCCCTTTCCTAAATGGGTGGCCTTGATCAATTCCCTCCCAACTCCCGGGTCTCAGCATCTCTAGCTGCAAAGGGAAGGGGGCAGATTTAAAGATCTCTGAGCTACAGGAGTTCGAGACCAGCCTGAGCAAGAGTGAGACCCCATCTCTACTATAAATAGAAAGAAATTAATTGGCCAACTAATATATATAGAAAAAAAAAATTAGACGGGCATGGTGGCGCATGCCTGTAGTCCCAGCTACTTGGGAGGCTGAGGCAGAAGGATCCTTTGAGCCCAGGAGTTTGAGGTTGCTGTGAGCTAGGCTGATGCCACAGCACTCACTCTAGCCTGGGCAATAAAGTGAGACTCTGTCTCAAAAAAAAAAATCTCTGAGCTCCCTTCTCTCTTGTGCTTGTCTCCAGCAGCCATTGAGCATGCATGCGTGTGCAGACATGTCGGTTATCTTTGCCTGCCTGACACTGTCCCCCCATGCCTGCATTTCCCACTGGGCAGCCACTCTCCAGCCAGTGGCATGCAGTCTCAGTGGCAGTATCCATCAAGGTGTGCTGTCTGACAGGTGGGTGGGAGACTCAGGCCAGTCCAGCCAGCTTCTCTGTTGCTAGAAGCTGACTTGAGCTGAGTGCCCCTAGATTAGAAAGTGATTGGAACCCATCTATCCAGCCATCCGTAGAGAGAGGGCTCTCTCTACACATTCTGCCTAATTTACTTATTAATTTTTGCATTGGACATGTCTCCCTACTAGAATGTAAGTTCCAAGAAGGCAGGCATTTGCGTCTGCTTTATTCACTGTTGTATTCTTTATTCACTGTTGCACCTACTGTGTGCCAGAACAGAGCCTGGCACACAGTAGGTGCTTGATGCAGAAAATGTCAGGCGCCAGGGCGCAGTCACTTGCCGCCTCCCTGACACTCGGCATCTCCGCAGGCCAGCGCTGCACGTGGCCGGTTGGAGTGCACGCTACTGGGGCCGGTCCCGTGGTAGAGCCGCCCAGGGCCCCGAGGCAGAGCCCCAGGGCCCCGCGTGCTGGAATGCCCCCGGGCTCACGTGCTTCTGGGCCCTGTGCCCTGATGTCCGCTTGGTTCTCAGCAGCCTCCTGTCATCTGGCGGCACTGGTTGCATGATCCTGATTGGGTAATTTTTGAATCCCACTGTTGCTGATTGGATGTTAAAGCTTGATGTTGACTGGATGTTAAAGCTTGTAGTTGATTGGACGCTTTTTGAGCCCTACCAAGGGTATAAAAGCAAGAAGAGAACAAGGAAGGGGGCACAGAAGGTCAGAAGACAGGAAGAGAGCTGTAACACTAGCTGTGCTAAGTGTGTTGTGGAAGAATAAAGACTGTTCTCCGACTCTTCGAGTGCCGCTCAGTTCTTTCCCCGGTCAAGAGCTGTAACACTAGCTGTACACATTGCTATAATATGCTCACTAAATACGTGTTGCAAGAATGAATGTATGAAATAATGCTTGGATAGTGGACCATAGTTGGTTTGGGTTGCTAACTCCAACTAATACTGTCTCCTGTTCTTCCTCTGGATCCCGTCCCCCTTCCCAGGATGGGAACCCCTTTGCTGCTATATGGTTATAAAGTAGGGATAAGCCGCTATAATGGGTGGGGCCTCCCAGGGGGTGATCCCAGCCCAGTGTTCTTCCAGGGTAGTGTAGCTCACTCTTCTCCCTCCTCTTCCTCACCGCTCTTTCCATCCCTTATTCTGGCTCAGCCTCTGCAATCTGAACCACTTTCATCTAAGGAAACCCAAAGTCATGATCTATTTGCTAAGAAAGTCAGAGCCAGAGAAGAGAAGAGAAAAGAAAAACCGCTGACAAGTCTCAGTGGGCTAGGACCTAAAAATCAATTTGACACATCAATTTTTTGGATTTAATAACGCATGCCCCCATGGAATCAAGGTCATAAATAGAGAAAGAGTTGCAGGCAAACCCACCAAAATCTGTCTGACTCAGCGAGAGACCTCAATCCGTCCCATCTCCTTGCTCTGGACCCATCAATAATTTCTCTCGTGTGGGTTTGGCCCCCACACGACTGCCCTGTCAGTCTGTCTCCACATCTCTGATGATCCTCCCTCCTCTGCCTCTCCTTCCTCCCCTGCTCATGGAAGGAAGGCATCGCTCCAGGCCCTGCTCTTCGCCTCCTGGGCTGCTTAGCCTGCACTTCAGCCTGCGAGATTTCAATCTCTCCCTTGATGCTAACCACGTCGGAGATTTTGCAAAATTCTTTTCTGTACCCCCCAAAATCTCTAACCATCTGATGGCCTCCTCCACCTGAAATCTCTCTGACCTTCTGCCAATCTTCTCACCTCTTCTTTGTAAACTTCTCTACACCCCAAACTGGATGGTCCTTCTTGCATCACCTGTAAATAAGGTACGAATCCCTTTCTCGGATAACTGTTGAGTGAGTTTAAAATGATAGGGTTCACGTAGATAGATGCTTTGAAATGGTATGAAAGGGACTTGGTTGCATTCGGTCTCAGACTTCTGCTTGTGCAAGGCCTCCTCTTGGTTTCCACAATCTAACATCATGAGTCCAGCTGCACGTCCAGATCGGCACCCCCTCTGTCCCCAGCGCCACCCCAATAGCCTTCCCAGGCCTGCCCTCACATTTGACCCTGAGTTTACACGGGCTCCTGGTATTAGCCCAGCCTGCCTCTCCTCCTTGACTGTGCCCCATCGTCCCAACGCTCTCTTCTGACCCAGGTGGGCCCCAGGAGGAAGGCAGGGGCAAGGGGAGGCAAAGTGACATCGTTGAGCCCTGTGCCCGGGCAGGCACGTTTGTGAGCTCATCCAGGGCGCAGCCACTCCAGGAGAAAGGTGTCATTATCCTCCACGCACAGATGAGCAAACAGAGGCTCTCGGAGGGTCAGCGACACGTCCAAGGTCACTGACTCATCAGCAGGCTGCTTTGTCCTCACTCCATCAGGCGGCCCGAGGAGGAAGGTAAGTGAGACAGAGAGTGGATGCCACCAGGACAAACTCGCCCTTGCTACAAAAGCCAGATCTTGACACTAGGGGGTCCCGAGGGGTGGGGGCGGGCAAAAGCGGCAGTGCCAAAAGCAAGGGTGGAGGGAGGAGGGTGCCTCCGCTCAGCCATGCTAATTTTGACATTTTCCTGCGCGTCTGCTTGTCATCATCAACTTATAATTTAACCTCGTTGGGGCGATGCCTCTGGAATGTCAACAAGGCTTGCTGGAATTTCATTACAGCCCGGCAGCTGGCCCCTGGTATTTCTGATACAAATGACGTGCAGCTGCATCCCGGCCCTGCCGCCTTTATCCTCCTATCTAGCGCGAGACACACTCCATCCAGAGAGACACGCCGTGTGGTGAGAAGAGGGCTTGTCGGTTCTGCCAGGGGCATTTCCTATGGACTGCTCTGCCGGAGCCAATTAACCTAGAGTAATTGCTGGAAAGCATTAGTTATTGATGATGGATACAGGGGGTGGCCCCCAGGGGTGGCTGGAGGGAAAGTGTTGGCTAATGAAGCTTCCCTGTATCTGCACAGTGTGTGTCCCTTTCCAGGCACCTCTGCCTGCGGTGGCCCGGTGGTGTGGGATCGGGGGCGGAGCGGGGCTGGGGGGGGGGGTGGTTGACGTGTTCTCCTTTTGCAAAAAAGGCGAAAACCAACACTCAGAGAGGGAAATATCTCAAGCTCACCAGCATAAGGAAACACAGATAGCTGGGTATAAACTCCGTGTCTAGATATCGCATTCATTTATTTCATCTATCCAACAAATATTTCTTGAGCACCTACTATGAGCCAGGCATGGTGCTTGGCTGGAGGGCCAAGCATATCTCTACCCCTGATATCCACGGCGTTTGTCTACAGGATCGTCCCCTTTGGGTCCCTCCCCTAAGAGGTATCCTTTCCCAAGTGCCTGCATCCTATTATTGTCCCTACCCTTTTATTGATTCTTCCCTCTCCCCCTCCAGCCCCAACAGAATCTGTGCTCAGGGAAGGCTCTGATTGATGTCTGTCGACTACACCTGAGTGTAATAGGTTACCTTGTCAGCCTCAGTCCCACAATGGCCTTGTGACACTGCTCCTGCCCAGTTCCAGGGCTCCTGCACCTCTGTGAGCAGGCTGGAGAGGGACTGGAGGCCGGTGGGACTTCTTGGTCCCAGAAGCACAGTGTCATCAGCTGCCTGCCTGGCCCCTGCGTTCAACTGGCCTTGCCAACTCATGGCATCATGGGGTGGCGTGGAAGTCCTGGGCTATCACCTCATGAGGGTGTCACCCATGAGTCATGGGACGCAGAGTCCTGTGCCCTGTGTCCTGCCAGGGAAGCACAGCAGTGAGCTCAGGGCTGAGGCCACGGCGGTTCCGGATCTTTCCCGGGTCTGGTGGGTGAGTGCGGCAGTGTGGGCAGGGCTTTGCGAGCTTCCCTGCTGGACTTGTCCGCCCCACACAGAGAACGTCCGCCCCATTATCACACTCGGGCTCCAGCTACTAGAAGCCTCACTTGCCTGAATTTCTGCCCCAGGGTTTTCAGGCTTCTCAGGAAGATGTGCTCTATCGCAGGCAAGCAGTCACCTGGCTTATCGCACAGAGAGGGGCAGAATTCAAGGAGAACTTTCTGGAATCTAATATGACATGGAACCTTCTCCCCTCCACCACTAATCCTTCTATGTTAACCGTGAAAGTTCCAGAAAAATCAGGGCTCTTTTTAAAGCTGCAGGTACCCAGGAGAGGTGAGATTTCAAAAGACATGAAAGTGCCAGGAAGGCCCAGAGACAGGGAGGTGCTGGCGCAGAGACGGCAGGGTGGGGCAGCAGAGTGAGGGAGAGACAGACGCGTGGGCACAGAGACACCAAGGCAGAGAGGGGCTGTGGCATGGGGTCAGAGAGATGGGACCCCAGGGCCACACGGAGAAGGTGGCTGGAGCCTCCCCCTACCACAGCCATGGGGAGGCAGTCCGGGACGGCCACCCGTTGGGGCCACACTGTCTCGTCCGCACCCAGACTGCCTCTCACGTCCCGCCCTGCCTCTGGCCTTCAGTTTCCTCACCTTCTAAAGGAG